>CALYMY010000465.1:0-27170 GCA_944548615.1 Micropterix aruncella | reverse complement strand
AAATGAAATTTTATATCAAATTTTTCAAAATGTCAAAATTTCAAAAATGCCATTTTGTAGAGCTTAAGCGGGGTGTCGATCTCGCCAAAGACCGCAACGCGGTAGGTTTACTCTATCTCGATTTATTTCGAAAAATGTGATTTTTTCATAACAATTTCTATGTTCAAAATGAAAGTTTATATAAAAAATTTCAAAATGTCAAAATTTCGAAAATGCCATTTCGTAGAGATTTCAAAGGCCTTCGTTCTGCCTGAACACTGTAACGCGTTTCATTTACTCTATCACGATCTTTTTCAAAAAATGTCATTAATTCATAACAATTTCTATGTTCAAAATGAAAGTTTATATAAAAAATTTCAAAATGTCAAAATTTCGAAAATGCCATTTTGTAGAGATTACCAAGGCCGTCGTTCTGTCCGAACGCCGTAACCCTATAGGTTTACTCTATCACGATCTTTTTCGAAAAATGTGATTTTTTCATAACAATTTCTATGTTTAAAATGAAATTTTATATAAAATTTTTCAAAATGTCAAAATTTCGAAAATGCCATTTTGTAGAGATTACCAAGGCCGTCGTTCTGTCCGAACGCCGTAACCCTATAGGTTTACTCTATCACGATCTTTTTCGAAAAATATGATTTTTTCATAATAATTTCTATGTTTAAAATGAAATTTTATATAAAATTTTTCAAAAAGTCAAAATTTCAAAAATGCCATTTTGTAGAGCTTAAGCGGGGTGTCGATCTCGCCAAAGACCGCAACGCGGTAGGTTTACTCTATCTCGTTCTTTTGTGAAAAATGTGATTTTTTCATAACAATTTCTATGTTCAAAATGAAAGTTTATATAAAAAATTTCAAAATGTCAAAATTTCGAAAATGCCATTTCGTAGAGATTACAAAGGCCTTCGTTCTGCCCAAACACCGTAACGCGTTTGATTTACTCTATCACGGTCTTTTTCGAAAAATGACATTTATTCATAACAATTTCTATGTTCAGGAGTTCCCTCGTCGGGAGCCAACCCTGGGTGCAGCAGCCATGTCATGGTGGAACTTAGTAATTGCCATCATAATGGAATGCCTATACCAAATTTTACGTCTCTACGGTTGACCGTTGAGGAGTTCCCTCGTCGGGAGCCAACCCTGGGTGCAGCAGCCATGTCATGGTGGAACTTAGTAATTGCCATCATAATGGAATGCCTATACCAAATTTCACGTCTCTACGGTTGACCGTTGAGGAGTTCCCTCGTCGGGAGCCAACCCTGGGTGCACAAGCGATGTCATGGTGGAACTTAGAAATTGCCGTCATAATGGAATGCCTATACCAAATTTCAGGTCTCTACGGTTGACCGTTGAGGAGTTCCGTCGTCGGGAGCCAACCCTGGGTGCAGCAGCCATGTCATGGTGGAACTTAGTAATTGCCATCATAATGGAATGCCTATACCAAATTTCACGTCTCTACGGTTGACCGTTGAGGAGTTCCCTCGTCGGGAGCCAACCCTGGGTGCAGCAGCCATGTCATGGTGGAACTTAGTAATTGCCATCATAATGGAATGCCTATACCAAATTTCACATCTCTACGGTTGACCGTTGAGGAGTTCCCTCGTCGGGAGCCAACCCTGGGTGCAGCAGCCATGTCATGGTGGAACTTAGTAATTGCCATCATAATGGAATGCCTATACCAAATTTCACGTCTCTACGGTTGACCGTTGAGGAGTTCCCTCGTCGGGAGCCAACCCTGGGTGCAGCAGCGATGTCATGGTGGAACTTAGAAATTGCCGTCATAATGGAATGCCTATACCAAATTTCACGTCTCTACGGTTGACCGTTGAGGAGTTCCCTCGTCGGGAGCCAACCCTGGGTGCAGCAGCCATGTCATGGTGGAACTTAGTAATTGCCATCATAATGGAATGCCTATACCAAATTTCACGTCTCTACGGTTGACCGTTGAGGATTTCCCTCGTCGGGAGCCAACCCTGGGTGCAGCAGCCATGTCATGGTGGAACTTAGTAATTGCCATCATAATGGAATGCCTATACCAAATTTCACGTCTCTACGGTTGACCGTTGAGGAGTTCCCTCGTCGGGAGCCAACCCTGGGTGCAGCAGCCATGTCATGGTGGAACTTAGTAATTGCCATCATAATGGAATGCCTATACCAAATTTCACGTCTCTACGGTTGACCGTTGAGGAGTTCCCTCGTCGGGAGCCAACCCTGGGTGCAGCAGCCATGTCATGGTGGAACTTAGTAATTGCCATCATAATGGAATGCCTATACCAAATTTCACGTCTCTACGGTTGACCGTTGAGGAGTTCCCTCGTCGGGAGCCAACCCTGGGTGCAGCAGCGATGTCATGGTGGAACTTAGAAATTGCCGTCATAATGGAATGCCTATACCAAATTTCACGTCTCTACGGTTGACCGTTGAGGAGTTCCCTCGTCGGGAGCCAACCCTGGGTGCAGCAGCCATGTCATGGTGGAACTTAGTAATTGCCATCATAATGGAATGCCTATACCAAATTTCACATCTCTACGGTTGACCGTTGAGGAGTTCCCTCGTCGGGAGCCAACCCTGGGTGCAGCAGCCATGTCATGGTGGAACTTAGTAATTGCCATCATAATGGAATGCCTATACCAAATTTCACGTCTCTACGGTTGACCGTTGAGAAGTTCCCTCGTCGGGAGCCAACCCTGGGTGCAGCAGCCATGTCATGGTGGAACTTAGTAATTGCCATCATAATGGAATGCCTATACCAAATTTCACGTCTCTACGGTTGACCGTTGAGGAGTTCCCTCGTCCTTGTCACGTACCTCTTTCCGTAGGTTGTTTACTCCTTTTAATTCGTTTAACGCCTCGCGGGCAATATCTCTGGCTCGTTCCGGTATTTCTTCGAAATTCCGAAACGGCACTTCTATTTCTGTGGTCTCCATATTGTCTCTTCTCGTTGATCAAAGGCACTGAAAATGAAAATGAAAAAGCACAGATTAAATAGTATTGAAAAGTAATTAAAGAAGAAGAAGAAGACGAGATAAAAAGCAGAAGCAATGAAATGAAAAGCGTTCTAAAACCCTATCTTTTGACACCTCGCTTGTGTGTATATGATAAAATAAAGAATATAATATTTAATTTATTAAACGAAGCCGCGGGAAAAATACTAAAACTCCCTTGGCTCGGATCGCTACTATTGAAAACAAAAATCGTAAAATCGATAAATAAACTTTCGCAAGTATGACGAGGGCTGAAGTTACCATAGAAACAGAAATCGTTAAATCGATAAATATTCTATTGCGAGTCGGGCCACCGCCTGAGCTCGTTACTATGGAAACAAAACCGTTAAATCGATAAATCAATATACCTATACAGATATTAATTCGTCTATAATTCCGTTAATATTAATCAGATTTGAAAATTAAAAGAAGCGTTAGATGCGCAAAGCAAAACTCTATTAGATAATAATAAACAGGGAGGACTATTGATGCCTTTTAGCGCAATAGCCCTCAAACGTCGGAAGCCAATTTATTTCGAAAAATGTGATTTTTTCATAACAATTTCTATGTTCAAAATGAAAGTTTATATAAAAAAATTCAAAATGTCAAAATTTCGGAAATGCCATTTCGTAGAGATTTCAAAGGCCTTCGTTCTGTCCGAACACCGTAACGCGTTAGGTTTACTCTATCTCGATTTATTTCGAAAAATGTGATTTTTTCATAATAATTTCCAAGTTCAAAATGAAAGTTTATATAAAAAATTTCAAAATATCAAAATTTCAAAAATGCCATTTTGTAGAGCTTAAGCGGGGTGTCGATCTCGCCAAAGACCGCAACGCGGTAGGTTTACTCTATATCGATTTATTTCGAAAAATGTGATTTTTTCATAACAATTTCTATGTTCAAAATGAAAGTTTATATAAAATTTTTCAAAATGTCAAAATTTCGAAAATGCCATTTTGTAGAGATTACCAAGGCCGTCGTTCTGTCCGAACGCCGTAACGCTATAGGTTTACTCTATCACGATCTTTTTCGAAAAATGTGATTTTTTCATAACAATTTCTATGTTTAAAATGAAATTTTATATAAAATTTTTCAAAATGTCAAAATTTCGAAAATGCCATTTTGTAGAGATTACCAAGGCCGTCGTTCTGTCCGAACGCCGTTACGCTATAGGTTTACTCTATCACGATCTTTTTCGAAAAATGTGATTTTTTCATAACAATTTCTATGTTTAAAATGAAATTTTATATAAAATTTTTCAAAATGTCAAAATTTCAAAAATGCCATTTTGTAGAGCTTAAGCGGGGTGTCGATCTAGCCAAAGACCGCAACGCGGTAGGTTTACTCTATCACGGTCTTTTTCGAAAAATGTCATTTATTCATAACAATTTCTATGTTCAAAATGAAAGTTTATATAAAAAATTTCAAAATGTCAAAATTTCGAAAATGCCATTTCGTAGAGATTACCAAGGCCGTGGTTCTGTCCGAACGCCGTAACGCTATAGGTTTACTCTATCACGATCTTTTTCGAAAAATGTGATTTTTTCATTATAATTTCTATGTTTAAAATGAAATTTTATATCAAATTTTTCAAAATGTCAAAATTTCAAAAATGCCATTTTGTAGAGCTTAAGCGGGGTGTCGATCTCGCCAAAGACCGCAACGCGGTAGGTTTACTCTATCTCGATTTATTTCGAAAAATGTGATTTTTTCATAACAATTTCTATGTTCAAAATGAAAGTTTATATAAAAAATTTCAAAATGTCAAAATTTCGAAAATGCCATTTCGTAGAGATTTCAAAGGCCTTCGTTCTGCCTGAACACTGTAACGCGTTTCATTTACTCTATCACGATCTTTTTCAAAAAATGTCATTAATTCATAACAATTTCTATGTTCAAAATGAAAGTTTATATAAAAAATTTCAAAATCTCAAAATTTCGAAAATGCCATTTTGTAGAGATTACCAAGGCCGTCGTTCTGTCCGAACGCCGTAACCCTATAGGTTTACTCTATCACGATCTTTTTCGAAAAATGTGATTTTTTCATAACAATTTCTATGTTTAAAATGAAATTTTATATAAAATTTTTCAAAATGTCAAAATTTCGAAAATGCCATTTTGTAGAGATTACAAAGGCCGTCGTTCTGTCCGAACGCCGTAACCCTATAGGTTTACTCTATCACGATCTTTTTCGAAAAATATGATTTTTTCATAATAATTTCTATGTTTAAAATGAAATTTTATATAAAATTTTTCAAAAAGTCAAAATTTCAAAAATGCCATTTTGTAGAGCTTAAGCGGGGTGTCGATCTCGCCAAAGACCGCAACGCGGTAGGTTTACTCTATCTCGTTCTTTTGTGAAAAATGTGATTTTTTCATAACAATTTCTATGTTCAAAATGAAAGTTTATATAAAAAATTTCAAAATGTCAAAATTTCGAAAATGCCATTTCGTAGAGATTACAAAGGCCTTCGTTCTGCCCAAACACCGTAACGCGTTTAATTTACTCTATCACGGTCTTTTTCGAAAAATGACATTTATTCATAACAATTTCTATGTTCAGGAGTTCCCTCGTCGGGAGCCAACCCTGGGTGCAGCAGCCATGTCATGGTGGAACTTAGTAATTGCCATCATAATGGAATGCCTATACCAAATTTTACGTCTCTACGGTTGACCGTTGAGGAGTTCCCTCGTCGGGAGCCAACCCTGGGTGCAGCAGCCATGTCATGGTGGAACTTAGTAATTGCCATCATAATGGAATGCCTATACCAAATTTCACGTCTCTACGGTTGACCGTTGAGGAGTTCCCTCGTCGGGAGCCAACCCTGGGTGCACAAGCGATGTCATGGTGGAACTTAGAAATTGCCGTCATAATGGAATGCCTATACCAAATTTCAGGTCTCTACGGTTGACCGTTGAGGAGTTCCGTCGTCGGGAGCCAACCCTGGGTGCAGCAGCCATGTCATGGTGGAACTTAGTAATTGCCATCATAATGGAATGCCTATACCAAATTTCACGTCTCTACGGTTGACCGTTGAGGAGTTCCCTCGTCGGGAGCCAACCCTGGGTGCAGCAGCCATGTCATGGTGGAACTTAGTAATTGCCATCATAATGGAATGCCTATACCAAATTTCACATCTCTACGGTTGACCGTTGAGGAGTTCCCTCGTCGGGAGCCAACCCTGGGTGCAGCAGCCATGTCATGGTGGAACTTAGTAATTGCCATCATAATGGAATGCCTATACCAAATTTCACGTCTCTACGGTTGACCGTTGAGGAGTTCCCTCGTCGGGAGCCAACCCTGGGTGCAGCAGCGATGTCATGGTGGAACTTAGAAATTGCCGTCATAATGGAATGCCTATACCAAATTTCACGTCTCTACGGTTGACCGTTGAGGAGTTCCCTCGTCGGGAGCCAACCCTGGGTGCAGCAGCCATGTCATGGTGGAACTTAGTAATTGCCATCATAATGGAATGCCTATACCAAATTTCACGTCTCTACGGTTGACCGTTGAGGAGTTCCCTCGTCGGGAGCCAACCCTGGGTGCAGCAGCGATGTCATGGTGGAACTTAGAAATTGCCGTCATAATGGAATGCCTATACCAAATTTCACGTCTCTACGGTTGACCGTTGAGGAGTTCCCTCGTCGGGAGCCAACCCTGGGTGCAGCAGCCATGTCATGGTGGAACTTAGTAATTGCCATCATAATGGAATGCCTATACCAAATTTCACGTCTCTACGGTTGACCGTTGAGGAGTTCCCTCGTCGGGAGCCAACCCTGGGTGCAGCAGCCATGTCATGGTGGAACTTAGTAATTGCCATCATAATGGAATGCCTATACCAAATTTCACGTCTCTACGGTTGACCGTTGAGGAGTTCCCTCGTCGGGAGCCAACCCTGGGTGCAGCAGCCATGTCATGGTGGAACTTAGTAATTGCCATCATAATGGAATGCCTATACCAAATTTCACGTCTCTACGGTTGACCGTTGAGAAGTTCCCTCGTCGGGAGCCAACCCTGGGTGCAGCAGCCATGTCATGGTGGAACTTAGTAATTGCCATCATAATGGAATGCCTATACCAAATTTCACGTCTCTACGGTTGACCGTTGAGGAGTTCCCTCGTCCTTGTCACGTACCTCTTTCCGTAGGTTGTTTACTCCTTTTAATTCGTTTAACGCCTCGCGGGCAATATCTCTGGCTCTTTCCGGTATTTCTTCGAAATTCCGAAACGGCACTTCTATTTCTGTGGTCTCCATATTGTCTCTTCTCGTTGATCAAAGGCACTGAAAATGAAAATGAAAAAGCACAGATTAAATAGTATTGAAAAGTAATTAAAGAAGAAGAAGAAGACGAGATAAAAAGCAGAAGCAATGAAATGAAAAGCGTTCTAAAACCCTATCTTTTGACACCTCGCTTGTGTGTATATGATAAAATAAAGAATATAATATTTAATTTATTAAACGAAGCCGCGGGAAAAATACTAAAACTCCCTTGGCTCGGATCGCTACTATTGAAAACAAACATCGTAAAATCGATAAATAAACTTTCGCAAGTATGACGAGGGCTGAAGTTACCATAGAAACAGAAATCGTTAAATCGATAAATATTCTATTGCGAGTCGGGCCACCGCCTGAGCTCGTTACTATGGAAACAAAACCGTTAAATCGATAAATCAATATACCTATACAGATATTAAATCGTCTATAATTCCGTTAATATTACTCAGATTTGAAAATTAAAAGAAGCGTTAGATGCGCAAAGCAAAACTCTATTAGATAATAATAAACAGGGAGGACTATTGATGCCTTTTAGCGCAATAGCCCTCAAACGTCGGAAGCCAATTTATTTCGAAAAATGTGATTTTTTCATAACAATTTCTATGTTCAAAATGAAAGTTTATATAAAAAAATTCAAAATGTCAAAATTTCGGAAATGCCATTTCGTAGAGATTTCAAAGGCCTTCGTTCTGTCCGAACACCGTAACGCGTTAGGTTTACTCTATCTCGATTTATTTCGAAAAATGTGATTTTTTCATAATAATTTCCAAGTTCAAAATGAAAGTTTATATAAAAAATTTCAAAATATCAAAATTTCAAAAATGCCATTTTGTAGAGCTTAAGCGGGGTGTCGATCTCGCCAAAGACCGCAACGCGGTAGGTTTACTCTATATCGATTTATTTCGAAAAATGTGATTTTTTCATAACAATTTCTATGTTCAAAATGAAAGTTTATATAAAATTTTTCAAAATGTCAAAATTTCGAAAATGCCATTTTGTAGAGATTACCAAGGCCGTCGTTCTGTCCGAACGCCGTAACGCTATAGGTTTACTCTATCACGATCTTTTTCGAAAAATGTGATTTTTTCATAACAATTTCTATGTTTAAAATGAAATTTTATATAAAATTTTTCAAAATGTCAAAATTTCGAAAATGCCATTTTGTAGAGATTACCAAGGCCGTCGTTCTGTCCGAACGCCGTTACGCTATAGGTTTACTCTATCACGATCTTTTTCGAAAAATGTGATTTTTTCATAACAATTTCTATGTTTAAAATGAAATTTTATATAAAATTTTTCAAAATGTCAAAATTTCAAAAATGCCATTTTGTAGAGCTTAAGCGGGGTGTCGATCTAGCCAAAGACCGCAACGCGGTAGGTTTACTCTATCACGGTCTTTTTCGAAAAATGTCATTTATTCATAACAATTTCTATGTTCAAAATGAAAGTTTATATAAAAAATTTCAAAATGTCAAAATTTCGAAAATGCCATTTCGTAGAGATTACCAAGGCCGTGGTTCTGTCCGAACGCCGTAACGCTATAGGTTTACTCTATCACGATCTTTTTCGAAAAATGTGATTTTTTCATTATAATTTCTATGTTTAAAATGAAATTTTATATCAAATTTTTCAAAATGTCAAAATTTCAAAAATGCCATTTTGTAGAGCTTAAGCGGGGTGTCGATCTCGCCAAAGACCGCAACGCGGTAGGTTTACTCTATCTCGATTTATTTCGAAAAATGTGATTTTTTCATAACAATTTCTATGTTCAAAATGAAAGTTTATATAAAAAATTTCAAAATGTCAAAATTTCGAAAATGCCATTTCGTAGAGATTTCAAAGGCCTTCGTTCTGCCTGAACACTGTAACGCGTTTCATTTACTCTATCACGATCTTTTTCAAAAAATGTCATTAATTCATAACAATTTCTATGTTCAAAATGAAAGTTTATATAAAAAATTTCAAAATGTCAAAATTTCGAAAATGCCATTTTGTAGAGATTACCAAGGCCGTCGTTCTGTCCGAACGCCGTAACCCTATAGGTTTACTCTATCACGATCTTTTTCGAAAAATGTGATTTTTTCATAACAATTTCTATGTTTAAAATGAAATTTTATATAAAATTTTTCAAAATGTCAAAATTTCGAAAATGCCATTTTGTAGAGATTACCAAGGCCGTCGTTCTGTCCGAACGCCGTAACCCTATAGGTTTACTCTATCACGATCTTTTTCGAAAAATATGATTTTTTCATAATAATTTCTATGTTTAAAATGAAATTTTATATAAAATTTTTCAAAAAGTCAAAATTTCAAAAATGCCATTTTGTAGAGCTTAAGCGGGGTGTCGATCTCGCCAAAGACCGCAACGCGGTAGGTTTACTCTATCTCGTTCTTTTGTGAAAAATGTGATTTTTTCATAACAATTTCTATGTTCAAAATGAAAGTTTATATAAAAAATTTCAAAATGTCAAAATTTCGAAAATGCCATTTCGTAGAGATTACAAAGGCCTTCGTTCTGCCCAAACACCGTAACGCGTTTGATTTACTCTATCACGGTCTTTTTCGAAAAATGACATTTATTCATAACAATTTCTATGTTCAGGAGTTCCCTCGTCGGGAGCCAACCCTGGGTGCAGCAGCCATGTCATGGTGGAACTTAGTAATTGCCATCATAATGGAATGCCTATACCAAATTTTACGTCTCTACGGTTGACCGTTGAGGAGTTCCCTCGTCGGGAGCCAACCCTGGGTGCAGCAGCCATGTCATGGTGGAACTTAGTAATTGCCATCATAATGGAATGCCTATACCAAATTTCACGTCTCTACGGTTGACCGTTGAGGAGTTCCCTCGTCGGGAGCCAACCCTGGGTGCACAAGCGATGTCATGGTGGAACTTAGAAATTGCCGTCATAATGGAATGCCTATACCAAATTTCAGGTCTCTACGGTTGACCGTTGAGGAGTTCCGTCGTCGGGAGCCAACCCTGGGTGCAGCAGCCATGTCATGGTGGAACTTAGTAATTGCCATCATAATGGAATGCCTATACCAAATTTCACGTCTCTACGGTTGACCGTTGAGGAGTTCCCTCGTCGGGAGCCAACCCTGGGTGCAGCAGCCATGTCATGGTGGAACTTAGTAATTGCCATCATAATGGAATGCCTATACCAAATTTCACATCTCTACGGTTGACCGTTGAGGAGTTCCCTCGTCGGGAGCCAACCCTGGGTGCAGCAGCCATGTCATGGTGGAACTTAGTAATTGCCATCATAATGGAATGCCTATACCAAATTTCACGTCTCTACGGTTGACCGTTGAGGAGTTCCCTCGTCGGGAGCCAACCCTGGGTGCAGCAGCGATGTCATGGTGGAACTTAGAAATTGCCGTCATAATGGAATGCCTATACCAAATTTCACGTCTCTACGGTTGACCGTTGAGGAGTTCCCTCGTCGGGAGCCAACCCTGGGTGCAGCAGCCATGTCATGGTGGAACTTAGTAATTGCCATCATAATGGAATGCCTATACCAAATTTCACGTCTCTACGGTTGACCGTTGAGGATTTCCCTCGTCGGGAGCCAACCCTGGGTGCAGCAGCCATGTCATGGTGGAACTTAGTAATTGCCATCATAATGGAATGCCTATACCAAATTTCACGTCTCTACGGTTGACCGTTGAGGAGTTCCCTCGTCGGGAGCCAACCCTGGGTGCAGCAGCCATGTCATGGTGGAACTTAGTAATTGCCATCATAATGGAATGCCTATACCAAATTTCACGTCTCTACGGTTGACCGTTGAGGAGTTCCCTCGTCGGGAGCCAACCCTGGGTGCAGCAGCCATGTCATGGTGGAACTTAGTAATTGCCATCATAATGGAATGCCTATACCAAATTTCACGTCTCTACGGTTGACCGTTGAGGAGTTCCCTCGTCGGGAGCCAACCCTGGGTGCAGCAGCGATGTCATGGTGGAACTTAGAAATTGCCGTCATAATGGAATGCCTATACCAAATTTCACGTCTCTACGGTTGACCGTTGAGGAGTTCCCTCGTCGGGAGCCAACCCTGGGTGCAGCAGCCATGTCATGGTGGAACTTAGTAATTGCCATCATAATGGAATGCCTATACCAAATTTCACATCTCTACGGTTGACCGTTGAGGAGTTCCCTCGTCGGGAGCCAACCCTGGGTGCAGCAGCCATGTCATGGTGGAACTTAGTAATTGCCATCATAATGGAATGCCTATACCAAATTTCACGTCTCTACGGTTGACCGTTGAGAAGTTCCCTCGTCGGGAGCCAACCCTGGGTGCAGCAGCCATGTCATGGTGGAACTTAGTAATTGCCATCATAATGGAATGCCTATACCAAATTTCACGTCTCTACGGTTGACCGTTGAGGAGTTCCCTCGTCCTTGTCACGTACCTCTTTCCGTAGGTTGTTTACTCCTTTTAATTCGTTTAACGCCTCGCGGGCAATATCTCTGGCTCGTTCCGGTATTTCTTCGAAATTCCGAAACGGCACTTCTATTTCTGTGGTCTCCATATTGTCTCTTCTCGTTGATCAAAGGCACTGAAAATGAAAATGAAAAAGCACAGATTAAATAGTATTGAAAAGTAATTAAAGAAGAAGAAGAAGACGAGATAAAAAGCAGAAGCAATGAAATGAAAAGCGTTCTAAAACCCTATCTTTTGACACCTCGCTTGTGTGTATATGATAAAATAAAGAATATAATATTTAATTTATTAAACGAAGCCGCGGGAAAAATACTAAAACTCCCTTGGCTCGGATCGCTACTATTGAAAACAAAAATCGTAAAATCGATAAATAAACTTTCGCAAGTATGACGAGGGCTGAAGTTACCATAGAAACAGAAATCGTTAAATCGATAAATATTCTATTGCGAGTCGGGCCACCGCCTGAGCTCGTTACTATGGAAACAAAACCGTTAAATCGATAAATCAATATACCTATACAGATATTAATTCGTCTATAATTCCGTTAATATTAATCAGATTTGAAAATTAAAAGAAGCGTTAGATGCGCAAAGCAAAACTCTATTAGATAATAATAAACAGGGAGGACTATTGATGCCTTTTAGCGCAATAGCCCTCAAACGTCGGAAGCCAATTTATTTCGAAAAATGTGATTTTTTCATAACAATTTCTATGTTCAAAATGAAAGTTTATATAAAAAAATTCAAAATGTCAAAATTTCGGAAATGCCATTTCGTAGAGATTTCAAAGGCCTTCGTTCTGTCCGAACACCGTAACGCGTTAGGTTTACTCTATCTCGATTTATTTCGAAAAATGTGATTTTTTCATAATAATTTCCAAGTTCAAAATGAAAGTTTATATAAAAAATTTCAAAATATCAAAATTTCAAAAATGCCATTTTGTAGAGCTTAAGCGGGGTGTCGATCTCGCCAAAGACCGCAACGCGGTAGGTTTACTCTATATCGATTTATTTCGAAAAATGTGATTTTTTCATAACAATTTCTATGTTCAAAATGAAAGTTTATATAAAATTTTTCAAAATGTCAAAATTTCGAAAATGCCATTTTGTAGAGATTACCAAGGCCGTCGTTCTGTCCGAACGCCGTAACGCTATAGGTTTACTCTATCACGATCTTTTTCGAAAAATGTGATTTTTTCATAACAATTTCTATGTTTAAAATGAAATTTTATATAAAATTTTTCAAAATTTCAAAATTTCGAAAATGCCATTTTGTAGAGATTACCAAGGCCGTCGTTCTGTCCGAACGCCGTTACGCTATAGGTTTACTCTATCACGATCTTTTTCGAAAAATGTGATTTTTTCATAACAATTTCTATGTTTAAAATGAAATTTTATATAAAATTTTTCAAAATGTCAAAATTTCAAAAATGCCATTTTGTAGAGCTTAAGCGGGGTGTCGATCTAGCCAAAGACCGCAACGCGGTAGGTTTACTCTATCACGGTCTTTTTCGAAAAATGTCATTTATTCATAACAATTTCTATGTTCAAAATGAAAGTTTATATAAAAAATTTCAAAATGTCAAAATTTCGAAAATGCCATTTCGTAGAGATTACCAAGGCCGTGGTTCTGTCCGAACGCCGTAACGCTATAGGTTTACTCTATCACGATCTTTTTCGAAAAATGTGATTTTTTCATTATAATTTCTATGTTTAAAATGAAATTTTATATCAAATTTTTCAAAATGTCAAAATTTCAAAAATGCCATTTTGTAGAGCTTAAGCGGGGTGTCGATCTCGCCAAAGACCGCAACGCGGTAGGTTTACTCTATCTCGATTTATTTCGAAAAATGTGATTTTTTCATAACAATTTCTATGTTCAAAATGAAAGTTTATATAAAAAATTTCAAAATGTCAAAATTTCGAAAATGCCATTTCGTAGAGATTTCAAAGGCCTTCGTTCTGCCTGAACACTGTAACGCGTTTCATTTACTCTATCACGATCTTTTTCAAAAAATGTCATTAATTCATAACAATTTCTATGTTCAAAATGAAAGTTTATATAAAAAATTTCAAAATCTCAAAATTTCGAAAATGCCATTTTGTAGAGATTACCAAGGCCGTCGTTCTGTCCGAACGCCGTAACCCTATAGGTTTACTCTATCACGATCTTTTTCGAAAAATGTGATTTTTTCATAACAATTTCTATGTTTAAAATGAAATTTTATATAAAATTTTTCAAAATGTCAAAATTTCGAAAATGCCATTTTGTAGAGATTACAAAGGCCGTCGTTCTGTCCGAACGCCGTAACCCTATAGGTTTACTCTATCACGATCTTTTTCGAAAAATATGATTTTTTCATAATAATTTCTATGTTTAAAATGAAATTTTATATAAAATTTTTCAAAAAGTCAAAATTTCAAAAATGCCATTTTGTAGAGCTTAAGCGGGGTGTCGATCTCGCCAAAGACCGCAACGCGGTAGGTTTACTCTATCTCGTTCTTTTGTGAAAAATGTGATTTTTTCATAACAATTTCTATGTTCAAAATGAAAGTTTATATAAAAAATTTCAAAATGTCAAAATTTCGAAAATGCCATTTCGTAGAGATTACAAAGGCCTTCGTTCTGCCCAAACACCGTAACGCGTTTAATTTACTCTATCACGGTCTTTTTCGAAAAATGACATTTATTCATAACAATTTCTATGTTCAGGAGTTCCCTCGTCGGGAGCCAACCCTGGGTGCAGCAGCCATGTCATGGTGGAACTTAGTAATTGCCATCATAATGGAATGCCTATACCAAATTTTACGTCTCTACGGTTGACCGTTGAGGAGTTCCCTCGTCGGGGGCCAACCCTGGGTGCAGCAGCCATGTCATGGTGGAACTTAGTAATTGCCATCATAATGGAATGCCTATACCAAATTTCACGTCTCTACGGTTGACCGTTGAGGAGTTCCCTCGTCGGGAGCCAACCCTGGGTGCACAAGCGATGTCATGGTGGAACTTAGAAATTGCCGTCATAATGGAATGCCTATACCAAATTTCAGGTCTCTACGGTTGACCGTTGAGGAGTTCCGTCGTCGGGAGCCAACCCTGGGTGCAGCAGCCATGTCATGGTGGAACTTAGTAATTGCCATCATAATGGAATGCCTATACCAAATTTCACGTCTCTACGGTTGACCGTTGAGGAGTTCCCTCGTCGGGAGCCAACCCTGGGTGCAGCAGCCATGTCATGGTGGAACTTAGTAATTGCCATCATAATGGAATGCCTATACCAAATTTCACATCTCTACGGTTGACCGTTGAGGAGTTCCCTCGTCGGGAGCCAACCCTGGGTGCAGCAGCCATGTCATGGTGGAACTTAGTAATTGCCATCATAATGGAATGCCTATACCAAATTTCACGTCTCTACGGTTGACCGTTGAGGAGTTCCCTCGTCGGGAGCCAACCCTGGGTGCAGCAGCGATGTCATGGTGGAACTTAGAAATTGCCGTCATAATGGAATGCCTATACCAAATTTCACGTCTCTACGGTTGACCGTTGAGGAGTTCCCTCGTCGGGAGCCAACCCTGGGTGCAGCAGCCATGTCATGGTGGAACTTAGTAATTGCCATCATAATGGAATGCCTATACCAAATTTCACGTCTCTACGGTTGACCGTTGAGGATTTCCCTCGTCGGGAGCCATCCCTGGGTGCAGCAGCCATGTCATGGTGGAACTTAGTAATTGCCATCATAATGGAATGCCTATACCAAATTTCACGTCTCTACGGTTGACCGTTGAGGAGTTCCCTCGTCGGGAGCCAACCCTGGGTGCAGCAGCCATGTCATGGTGGAACTTAGTAATTGCCATCATAATGGAATGCCTATACCAAATTTCACGTCTCTACGGTTGACCGTTGAGGAGTTCCCTCGTCGGGAGCCAACCCTGGGTGCAGCAGCCATGTCATGGTGGAACTTAGTAATTGCCATCATAATGGAATGCCTATACCAAATTTCACGTCTCTACGGTTGACCGTTGAGGAGTTCCCTCGTCGGGAGCCAACCCTGGGTGCAGCAGCGATGTCATGGTGGAACTTAGAAATTGCCGTCATAATGGAATGCCTATACCAAATTTCACGTCTCTACGGTTGACCGTTGAGGAGTTCCCTCGTCGGGAGCCAACCCTGGGTGCAGCAGCCATGTCATGGTGGAACTTAGTAATTGCCATCATAATGGAATGCCTATACCAAATTTCACATCTCTACGGTTGACCGTTGAGGAGTTCCCTCGTCGGGAGCCAACCCTGGGTGCAGCAGCCATGTCATGGTGGAACTTAGTAATTGCCATCATAATGGAATGCCTATACCAAATTTCACGTCTCTACGGTTGACCGTTGAGAAGTTCCCTCGTCGGGAGCCAACCCTGGGTGCAGCAGCCATGTCATGGTGGAACTTAGTAATTGCCATCATAATGGAATGCCTATACCAAATTTCACGTCTCTACGGTTGACCGTTGAGGAGTTCCCTCGTCCTTGTCACGTACCTCTTTCCGTAGGTTGTTTACTCCTTTTAATTCGTTTAACGCCTCGCGGGCAATATCTCTGGCTCGTTCCGGTATTTCTTCGAAATTCCGAAACGGCACATCTATTTCTGTGGTCTCCATATTGTCTCTTCTCGTTGATCAAAGGCACTGAAAATGAAAATGAAAAAGCACAGATTAAATAGTATTGAAAAGTAATTAAAGAAGAAGAAGAAGACGAGATAAAAAGCAGAAGCAATGAAATGAAAAGCGTTCTAAAACCCTATCTTTTGACACCTCGCTTGTGTGTATATGATAAAATAAAGAATATAATATTTAATTTATTAAACGAAGCCGCGGGAAAAATACTAAAACTCCCTTGGCTCGGATCGCTACTATTGAAAACAAAAATCGTAAAATCGATAAATAAACTTTCGCAAGTATGACGAGGGCTGAAGTTACCATAGAAACAGAAATCGTTAAATCGATAAATATTCTATTGCGAGTCGGGCCACCGCCTGAGCTCGTTACTATGGAAACAAAACCGTTAAATCGATAAATCAATATACCTATACAGATATTAATTCGTCTATAATTCCGTTAATATTAATCAGATTTGAAAATTAAAAGAAGCGTTAGATGCGCAAAGCAAAACTCTATTAGATAATAATAAACAGGGAGGACTATTGATGCCTTTTAGCGCAATAGCCCTCAAACGTCGGGAGCCAATTTATTTCGAAAAATGTGATTTTTTCATAACAATTTCTATGTTCAAAATGAAAGTTTATATAAAAAAATTCAAAATGTCAAAATTTCGAAAATGCCATTTCGTAGAGATTTCAAAGGCCTTCGTTCTGTCCGAACACCGTAACGCGTTAGGTTTACTCTATCTCGATTTATTTCGAAAAATGTGATTTTTTCATAACAATTTCTATGTTCAAAATGAAAGTTTATATAAAAAATTTCAAAATGTCAAAATTTCGAAAATGCCATTTTGTAGAGATTACCAAGGCCGTCGTTCTGTCCGAACACCGTAACGCTATAGGTTTACTCTATCACGATCTTTTTCGAAAAATGTGATTTTTTCATAACAATTTCTATGTTTAAAATGAAATTTTATATAAAATTTTTCATATTGTCAAAATTTCGAAAATGCCATTTTGTAGAGATTACCAAGGCCGTCGTTCTGTCCGAACGCCGTAACGCTATAGGTTTACTCTATCACGATCTTTTTCGAAAAATGTGATTTTTTCATAATAATTTCTATGTTTAAAATGAAATTTTATATAAAATTTTTCAAAATGTCAAAATTTCAAAAATGCCATTTTGTAGAGCTTAAGCGGGGTGTCGATCTCGCCAAAGACCGCAACGCGATAGGTTTACTGTATCACGGTCTTTTTCGAAAAATGTCATTTATTCATAACAATTTCTATGTTCAAAATGAAAGTTTATATAAAAAATTTCAAAATGTCAAAATTTCGAAAATGCCATTTCGTAGAGATTACCAAGGCCGTCGTTCTGTCCGAACGCCGTAACGCTATAGGTTTACTCTATCACGATATTTTTCGAAAAATGTGATTTTTTCATTATAATTTCTATGTTTAAAATGAAATTTTATATAAAATTTTTCAAAATTTCAAAATTTCAAAAATGCAATTTTGTAGAGCTTAAGCGGGGTGTCGATCTCGCCAAAGACCGCAACGCGGTAGGTTTACTCTATCTCGATTTATTTCGAAAAATGTGATTTTTTCATAACAATTTCTATGTTCAAAATGAAAGTTTATATAAAAAATTTCAAAATGTCAAAATTTCGAAAATGCCATTTTGTAGAGATTACCAAGGCCGTCGTTCTGTCCGAACACCGTAACGATATAGGTTTACTCTATCACGATCGTTTTCGAAAAATGTGATTTTTTCGTAACAATTTCTATGTTTAAAATGAAATTTTATATAAAATTTTTCAAAATGTCAAAATTTCGAAAATGCCATTTTGTAGAGATTACCAAGGCCGTCGTTCTGTCCGAACGCCGTAACGCTATAGGTTTACTCTATCACGATCTTTTTCGAAAAATGTGATTTTTTCATAATAATTTCTATGTTTAAAATGAAATTTTATATAAAATTTTTCAAAATGTCAAAATTTCAAAAATGCCATTTTGTAGAGTTTAAGCGGGGTGTCGATCTCGCCAAAGACCGCAACGCGGTAGGTTTACTCTATCACGGTCTTTTTCGAAAAATGTCATTTATTCATAACAATTTCTATGTTCAAAATAAAAGTTTATATAAAAAATTTCAAAATGTCAAAATTTCGAAAATGCCATTTCGTAGAGATTTCAAAGGCCTTCGTTCTGCCTGAACACCGTAACGCGTTTCATTTACTCTATCACTGTCTTTTTCGAAAAATGACATTTATTCATAACAATTTCTATGTTCAGGAGTTCCCTCGTCGGGAGCCAACCCTGGGTGCAGCAGCCATGTCATGGTGGAACTTAGTAATTGCCATCATAATGGAATGCCTATACCAAATTTCACGTCTCTACGGTTGACCGTTGAGGAGTTCCCTCGTCGGGAGCCAACCCTGGGTGCAGCAGCGATGTCATGGTGGAACTTAGAAATTGCCGTCATAATGGAATGCCTATACCAAATTTCACGTCTCTACGGTTGACCGTTGAGGAGTTCCCTCGTCGGGAGCCAACCCTGGGTGCAGCAGCCATGTCATGGTGGAACTTAGTAATTGCCATCATAATGGAATGCCTATACCAAATTTTACGTCTCTACGGTTGACCGTTGAGGAGTTCCCTCGTCGGGAGCCAACCCTGGGTGCAGCAGCCATGTCATGGTGGAACTTAGTAATTGCCATCATAATGGAATGCCTATACCAAATTTCACGTCTCTACGGTTGACCGTTGAGGAGTTCCCTCGTCGGGAGCCAACCCTGGGTGCACAAGCGATGTCATGGTGGAACTTAGAAATTGCCGTCATAATGGAATGCCTATACCAAATTTCAGGTCTCTACGGTTGACCGTTGAGGAGTTCCGTCGTCGGGAGCCAACCCTGGGTGCAGCAGCCATGTCATGGTGGAACTTAGTAATTGCCATCATAATGGAATGCCTATACCAAATTTCACGTCTCTACGGTTGACCGTTGAGGAGTTCCCTCGTCGGGAGCCAACCCTGGGTGCAGCAGCCATGTCATGGTGGAACTTAGTAATTGCCATCATAATGGAATGCCTATACCAAATTTCACATCTCTACGGTTGACCGTTGAGGAGTTCCCTCGTCGGGAGCCAACCCTGGGTGCAGCAGCCATGTCATGGTGGAACTTAGTAATTGCCATCATAATGGAATGCCTATACCAAATTTCACGTCTCTACGGTTGACCGTTGAGGAGTTCCCTCGTCGGGAGCCAACCCTGGGTGCAGCAGCGATGTCATGGTGGAACTTAGAAATTGCCGTCATAATGGAATGCCTATACCAAATTTCACGTCTCTACGGTTGACCGTTGAGGAGTTCCCTCGTCGGGAGCCAACCCTGGGTGCAGCAGCCATGTCATGGTGGAACTTAGTAATTGCCATCATAATGGAATGCCTATACCAAATTTCACGTCTCTACGGTTGACCGTTGAGGATTTCCCTCGTCGGGAGCCATCCCTGGGTGCAGCAGCCATGTCATGGTGGAACTTAGTAATTGCCATCATAATGGAATGCCTATACCAAATTTCACGTCTCTACGGTTGACCGTTGAGGAGTTCCCTCGTCGGGAGCCAACCCTGGGTGCAGCAGCCATGTCATGGTGGAACTTAGTAATTGCCATCATAATGGAATGCCTATACCAAATTTCACGTCTCTACGGTTGACCGTTGAGGAGTTCCCTCGTCGGGAGCCAACCCTGGGTGCAGCAGCCATGTCATGGTGGAACTTAGTAATTGCCATCATAATGGAATGCCTATACCAAATTTCACGTCTCTACGGTTGACCGTTGAGGAGTTCCCTCGTCGGGAGCCAACCCTGGGTGCAGCAGCGATGTCATGGTGGAACTTAGAAATTGCCGTCATAATGGAATGCCTATACCAAATTTCACGTCTCTACGGTTGACCGTTGAGGAGTTCCCTCGTCGGGAGCCAACCCTGGGTGCAGCAGCCATGTCATGGTGGAACTTAGTAATTGCCATCATAATGGAATGCCTATACCAAATTTCACATCTCTACGGTTGACCGTTGAGGAGTTCCCTCGTCGGGAGCCAACCCTGGGTGCAGCAGCCATGTCATGGTGGAACTTAGTAATTGCCATCATAATGGAATGCCTATACCAAATTTCACGTCTCTACGGTTGACCGTTGAGAAGTTCCCTCGTCGGGAGCCAACCCTGGGTGCAGCAGCCATGTCATGGTGGAACTTAGTAATTGCCATCATAATGGAATGCCTATACCAAATTTCACGTCTCTACGGTTGACCGTTGAGGAGTTCCCTCGTCCTTGTCACGTACCTCTTTCCGTAGGTTGTTTACTCCTTTTAATTCGTTTAACGCCTCGCGGGCAATATCTCTGGCTCGTTCCGGTATTTCTTCGAAATTCCGAAACGGCACTTCTATTTCTGTGGTCTCCATATTGTCTCTTCTCGTTGATCAAAGGCACTGAAAATGAAAATGAAAAAGCACAGATTAAATAGTATTGAAAAGTAATTAAAGAAGAAGAAGAAGACGAGATAAAAAGCAGAAGCAATGAAATGAAAAGCGTTCTAAAACCCTATCTTTTGACACCTCGCTTGTGTGTATATGATAAAATAAAGAATATAATATTTAATTTATTAAACGAAGCCGCGGGAAAAATACTAAAACTCCCTTGGCTCGGATCGCTACTATTGAAAACAAAAATCGTAAAATCGATAAATAAACTTTCGCAAGTATGACGAGGGCTGAAGTTACCATAGAAACAGAAATCGTTAAATCGATAAATATTCTATTGCGAGTCGGGCCACCGCCTGAGCTCGTTACTATGGAAACAAAACCGTTAAATCGATAAATCAATATACCTATACAGATATTAATTCGTCTATAATTCCGTTAATATTAATCAGATTTGAAAATTAAAAGAAGCGTTAGATGCGCAAAGCAAAACTCTATTAGATAATAATAAACAGGGAGGACTATTGATGCCTTTTAGCGCAATAGCCCTCAAACGTCGGGAGCCAATTTATTTCGAAAAATGTGATTTTTTCATAACAATTTCTATGTTCAAAATGAAAGTTTATATAAAAAAATTCAAAATGTCAAAATTTCGAAAATGCCATTTCGTAGAGATTTCAAAGGCCTTCGTTCTGTCCGAACACCGTAACGCGTTAGGTTTACTCTATCTCGATTTATTTCGAAAAATGTGATTTTTTCATAACAATTTCTATGTTCAAAATGAAAGTTTATATAAAAAATTTCAAAATGTCAAAATTTCGAAAATGCCATTTTGTAGAGATTACCAAGGCCGTCGTTCTGTCCGAACACCGTAACGCTATAGGTTTACTCTATCACGATCTTTTTCGAAAAATGTGATTTTTTCATAACAATTTCTATGTTTAAAATGAAATTTTATATAAAATTTTTCATATTGTCAAAATTTCGAAAATGCCATTTTGTAGAGATTACCAAGGCCGTCGTTCTGTCCGAACGCCGTAACGCTATAGGTTTACTCTATCACGATCTTTTTCGAAAAATGTGATTTTTTCATAATAATTTCTATGTTTAAAATGAAATTTTATATAAAATTTTTCAAAATGTCAAAATTTCAAAAATGCCATTTTGTAGAGCTTAAGCGGGGTGTCGATCTCGCCAAAGACCGCAACGCGATAGGTTTACTGTATCACGGTCTTTTTCGAAAAATGTCATTTATTCATAACAATTTCTATGTTCAAAATGAAAGTTTATATAAAAAATTTCAAAATGTCAAAATTTCGAAAATGCCATTTCGTAGAGATTACCAAGGCCGTCGTTCTGTCCGAACGCCGTAACGCTATAGGTTTACTCTATCACGATATTTTTCGAAAAATGTGATTTTTTCATTATAATTTCTATGTTTAAAATGAAATTTTATATAAAATTTTTCAAAATTTCAAAATTTCAAAAATGCAATTTTGTAGAGCTTAAGCGGGGTGTCGATCTCGCCAAAGACCGCAACGCGGTAGGTTTACTCTATCTCGATTTATTTCGAAAAATGTGATTTTTTCATAACAATTTCTATGTTCAAAATGAAAGTTTATATAAAAAATTTCAAAATGTCAAAATTTCGAAAATGCCATTTTGTAGAGATTACCAAGGCCGTCGTTCTGTCCGAACACCGTAACGATATAGGTTTACTCTATCACGATCGTTTTCGAAAAATGTGATTTTTTCGTAACAATTTCTATGTTTAAAATGAAATTTTATATAAAATTTTTCAAAATGTCAAAATTTCGAAAATGCCATTTTGTAGAGATTACCAAGGCCGTCGTTCTGTCCGAACGCCGTAACGCTATAGGTTTACTCTATCACGATCTTTTTCGAAAAATGTGATTTTTTCATAATAATTTCTATGTTTAAAATGAAATTTTATATAAAATTTTTCAAAATGTCAAAATTTCAAAAATGCCATTTTGTAGAGTTTAAGCGGGGTGTCGATCTCGCCAAAGACCGCAACGCGGTAGGTTTACTCTATCACGGTCTTTTTCGAAAAATGTCATTTATTCATAACAATTTCTATGTTCAAAATAAAAGTTTATATAAAAAATTTCAAAATGTCAAAATTTCGAAAATGCCATTTCGTAGAGATTTCAAAGGCCTTCGTTCTGCCTGAACACCGTAACGCGTTTCATTTACTCTATCACTGTCTTTTTCGAAAAATGACATTTATTCATAACAATTTCTATGTTCAGGAGTTCCCTCGTCGGGAGCCAACCCTGGGTGCAGCAGCCATGTCATGGTGGAACTTAGTAATTGCCATCATAATGGAATGCCTATACCAAATTTCACGTCTCTACGGTTGACCGTTGAGGAGTTCCCTCGTCGGGAGCCAACCCTGGGTGCAGCAGCGATGTCATGGTGGAACTTAGAAATTGCCGTCATAATGGAATGCCTACACCAAATTTCACGTCTCTACGGTTGACCGTTGAGGAGTTCCCTCGTCGGGAGCCAACCCTGGGTGCAGCAGCCATGTCATGGTGGAACTTAGTAATTGCCATCATAATGGAATGCCTATACCAAATTTTACGTCTCTACGGTTGACCGTTGAGGAGTTCCCTCGTCGGGAGCCAACCCTGGGTGCAGCAGCCATGTCATGGTGGAACTTAGTAATTGCCATCATAATGGAATGCCTATACCAAATTTCACGTCTCTACGGTTGACCGTTGAGGAGTTCCCTCGTCGGGAGCCAACCCTGGGTGCACAAGCGATGTCATGGTGGAACTTAGAAATTGCCGTCATAATGGAATGCCTATACCAAATTTCAGGTCTCTACGGTTGACCGTTGAGGAGTTCCGTCGTCGGGAGCCAACCCTGGGTGCAGCAGCCATGTCATGGTGGAACTTAGTAATTGCCATCATAATGGAATGCCTATACCAAATTTCACGTCTCTACGGTTGACCGTTGAGGAGTTCCCTCGTCGGGAGCCAACCCTGGGTGCACAAGCGATGTCATGGTGGAACTTAGAAATTGCCGTCATAATGGAATGCCTATACCAAATTTCAGGTCTCTACGGTTGACCGTTGAGGAGTTCCGTCGTCGGGAGCCAACCCTGGGTGCAGCAGCCATGTCATGGTGGAACTTAGTAATTGCCATCATAATGGAATGCCTATACCAAATTTCACGTCTCTACGGTTGACCGTTGAGGAGTTCCCTCGTCGGGAGCCAACCCTGGGTGCAGCAGCGATGTCATGGTGGAACTTAGAAATTGCCGTCATAATGGAATGCCTATACCAAATTTCACGTCTCTACGGTTGACCGTTGAGGAGTTCCCTCGTCGGGAGCCAACCCTGGGTGCAGCAGCCATGTCATGGTGGAACTTAGTAATTGCCATCATAATGGAATGCCTATACCAAATTTCACGTCTCTACGGTTGACCGTTGAGGATTTCCCTCGTCGGGAGCCAACCCTGGGTGCAGCAGCCATGTCATGGTGGAACTTAGTAATTGCCATCATAATGGAATGCCTATACCAAATTTCACGTCTCTACGGTTGACCGTTGAGGAGTTCCCTCGTCGGGAGCCAACCCTGGGTGCAGCAGCCATGTCATGGTGGAACTTAGTAATTGCCATCATAATGGAATGCCTATACCAAATTTCACGTCTCTACGGTTGACCGTTGAGGAGTTCCCTCGTCGGGAGCCAACCCTGGGTGCAGCAGCCATGTCATGGTGGAACTTAGTAATTGCCATCATAATGGAATGCCTATACCAAATTTCACGTCTCTACGGTTGACCGTTGAGGAGTTCCCTCGTCGGGAGCCAACGCTGGGTGCAGCAGCCATGTCATGGTGGAACTTAGTAATTGCCATCATAATGGAATGCCTATTCCAAATTTCACGTCTCTACGGTTGACCGTTGAGAAGTTCCCTCGTCGGGAGCCAACCCTGGGTGCAGCAGCCATGTCATGGTGGAACTTAGTAATTGCCATCATAATGGAATGCCTATACCAAATTTCACGTCTCTACGGTTGACCGTTGAGGAGTTCCCTCGTCGGGAGCCAACCCTGGGTGCAGCAGCGATGTCATGGTGGAACTTAGAAATTGCCGTCATAATGGAATGCCTATACCAAATTTCACGTCTCTACGGTTGACCGTTGAGGAGTTCCCTCTTCGGGAGCCAACCCTGGGTGCAGCAGCCATGTCATGGTGGAACTTAGTAATTGCCATAATAATGGAATGCCTATACCAAATTTCACGTCTCTACGGTTGACCGTTGAGGAGTTCCCTCGTCGGGAGCCAACCCTGGGTGCAGCAGCCATGTCATGGTGGAACTTAGTAATTGCCATCATAATGGAATGCCTATACCAAATTTCACGTCTCTACGGTTGACCGTTGAGGAGTTCCCTCGTCGGGAGCCAACCCTGGGTGCAGCAGCCATGTCATGGTGGAACTTAGTAATTGCCATCATAATGGAATGCCTATACCAAATTTCACGTCTCTACGGTTGACCGTTGAGGAGTTCCCTCGTCGGGAGCCAACCCTGGGTGCAGCAGCCATGTCATGGTGGAACTTAGTAATTGCCATCATAATGGAATGCCTATACCAAATTTCACGTCTCTACGGTTGACCGTTGAGGAGTTCCCTCGTCCTTGTCACGTACCTCTTTCCGTAGGTTGTTTACTCCTTTTAATTCGTTTAACGCCTCGCGGGCAATATCTCTGGCTCGTTCCGGTATTTCTTCGAAATTCCGAAACGGCACTTCTATTTCTGTGGTCTCCATATTGTCTCTTCTCGTTGATCAAAGGCACTGAAAATGAAAATGAAAAAGCACAGATTAAATAGTATTGAAAAGTAATTAAAGAAGAAGAAGAAGACGAGATAAAAAGCAGAAGCAATGAAATGAAAAGCGTTCTAAAACCCTATCTTTTGACACCTCGCTTGTGTGTATATGATAAAATAAAGAATATAATATTTAATTTATTAAACGAAGCCGCGGGAAAAATACTAAAACTCCCTTGGCTCGGATCGCTACTATTGAAAACAAAAATCGTAAAATCGATAAATAAACTTTCGCAAGTATGACGAGGGCTGAAGTTACCATAGAAACAGAAATCGTTAAATCGATAAATATTCTATTGCGAGTCGGGCCACCGCCTGAGCTCGTTACTATGGAAACAAAACCGTTAAATCGATAAATCAATATACCTACATATACAGATATTAATTCGTCTATAATTCCGTTAATATTAATCAGATTTGAAAATTAAAAGAAGCGTTAGATGCGCAAAGCAAAACTCTATTAGATAATAATAAACAGGGAGGACTATTGATGCCTTTTAGCGCAATAGCCCTCAAACGTCGGGAGCCAATTTATTTCGAAAAATGTGATTTTTTCATAACAATTTCTATGTTCAAAATGAAAGTTTATATAAAAAATTTCAAAATGTCAAAATTTCGAAAATGCCATTTTGTAGAGATTACCAAGGCCGTCGTTCTGTCCGAACACCGTAACGCTATAGGTTTACTCTATCACGATCTTTTTCGAAAAATGTGATTTTTTCATAATAATTTCTATGTTTAAAATGAAATTTTATATAAAATTTTTCAAAATGTCAAAATTTCAAAAATGCCATTTTGTAGAGCTTAAGCGGGGTGTCGATCTCGCCAAAGACCGCAACGCGGTAGGTTTACTCTATCTCGTTCTTTTGTGAAAAATGTGATTTTTTCATAACAATTTCTATGTTCAAAATGAAAGTTTATATAAAAAATTTCAAAATGTCAAAATTTCGAAAATGCCATTTCGTAGAGATTACAAAGGCCTTCGTTCTGCCCAAACACCGTAACGCGTTTGATTTACTCTATCACGGTCTTTTTCGAAAAATGACATTTATTCATAACAATTTCTATGTTCAGGAGTTCCCTCGTCGGGAGCCAACCCTGGGTGCAGCAGCCATGTCATGGTGGAACTTAGTAATTGCCATCATAATGGAATGCCTATACCAAATTTTACGTCTCTACGGTTGACCGTTGAGGAGTTCCCTCGTCGGGAGCCAACCCTGGGTGCAGCAGCCATGTCATGGTGGAACTTAGTAATTGCCATCATAATGGAATGCCTATACCAAATTTCACGTCTCTACGGTTGACCGTTGAGGAGTTCCCTCGTCGGGAGCCAACCCTGGGTGCACAAGCGATGTCATGGTGGAACTTAGAAATTGCCGTCATAATGGAATGCCTATACCAAATTTCAGGTCTCTACGGTTGACCGTTGAGGAGTTCCGTCGTCGGGAGCCAACCCTGGGTGCAGCAGCCATGTCATGGTGGAACTTA
>CALYMY010000464.1:0-27256 GCA_944548615.1 Micropterix aruncella | reverse complement strand
ATATATATATATATATATATATATATATATATATATATATATATATATATATATATATATATATATATATATATATATATATATATATATATATTTATATATATATATATATATATATATATATATATATATATATATATATAGACATTCTTCTAAAAGATGGATCTAAAATATTATGCATTATGCTATCAAGAAACTTTAGTTGCCCAAGAACGAGGTGAATCTCACGAAGTACAAAAGCGTGCCACCAAAAAGATTTGATATTTTTATTTAAAATAAAATTAGTAAAAGCTACTTAAAAAGTAGCGAAGGAAATCCCAGCTTGTATTGGGAAATTCTTATGTTTGAATGAGATATATATATATATATATATATTTATATATATATATATATATATATATATATATATATATATATATATATATATATATATATATATATATATATATATATATATATATATATATATATATATATATATATATATATATATATATATATTATTTTTTCAAATTGTCCTGACGACGGCTGAGCCGAAATATTGATATACATTTTATAACAATCATTAATATTTAAGAAACACTAATCGCCTATTATTTTCCAGCATTCATTCTCGTCTCGCATTGTTGTGTGCCGCTGTGAAAGACTGCCATTTTGATCGGGTTCTAGTGCCACAGCAGGAAGCACCAGCAAACACTGAGTGAGGAGAAGAAGAAGGCGTGGAGTCACTCCTGGTCACCACAGACCAGATAAGTGCCCTTTCATTATTTTATCATTTCATTTATTTAGTGATAAACATAATTTCAATTTGAAAAAAAAAAAAAAAATATATATATATATATATATATATATATATATATATATATATATATATATATATATATATATATATATATATATATATATATATATATATGTATATATATATATGTATATATATATATATATATATATATATATATATATATATATATATATATATATATATATATATATATATATATATATATATATATATATATATATATATATATATTATATATATATATATATATATATATATATATATATATATATATATATATATATATATATATATATATATATATATATATATGTATATATGTATATATATATATATATATATATATATATATATATATATATATATATATATATATATATATATATATATATATATATATATATATATATATATATATATATATATATATATATATATATATATATATATATATATATATATATATGTATATATATATATATATATATATATATATATATATATATATATATATATATATATATATATATATATATATATATATATATATATATATATATATATATATATATATATATATTTATATATATATATATATATATATATATATATATATATATATATATATATATATATACATTCTTCTAAAAGATGGATCTAAAATATTATGCATTATGCTATCAAGAAACTTTAGTTACCCAAGAACGCGGTGAATCTCACGAAGTACAAAAGCGTGCCACCAAAAAGATTTTGGCAAATTTCTCAAAAAATTTCAAACTTTGCAATTCTCGCTGCCACACCTCTCTGAGCTCCGCTCATTGGAGTTATTCTGAGGATAGTTCAAGTCCCTTTTGTAGCAATACCCATTGCACAGCTAGACATATTCTAGCTGGCTGGATCAAGGACGGCACACTTACCGCCACGACAAAGTCCTTGCTGTTATTCGCGAGGTAATTAGCCTCTCAGTAGCTCGTGCCAGCAAGGGTCTAACAGTACCCTCCAAATCCCCAATACAGTTTGTGCGGGACGGCTCTAAAGGCAAAAAACATTACACTACAAAATCATTCTCAATAATCGAGAAAGCTTCGGATTGGATTCTGGAGGTCGATTCGGTCTCTAAGCAGTATAAATTCCCTGAAGCAGCACTCCGTCCTTTAAATTTACTCTCTATCTCGGAAGATAGCCCTTAGTTTAGAATTAACTCACATGGGAATAAATTTCCCAAAAGACCACGAGTACAAATTAAATAAAATTTATTATATAAAATACCATGATCTTGCGAATGCCGTCACCGGAACTGCTTCACCTTCACGCGGTGATAGTTAGCGATCGTGGCCTGTCAGCCAATTCTCTGTTTCACCTCTTTAAAAATCTTGGTCTCTCCAGGAAAATAATCAACTACTTCCTAGAAAAAATATCTAAAACCTCGATTTCCATATCTCGAATTCTATGGCTTCGAAGGGGAAGTAAATGGGTGGTAAGGTGAATACTCAGATGTAGCAAGAAAGCTGTCCTAAACCTACCACAGCCGGTCGTTAGTCCGGAGTCCACCGTTCACCCCGCAGAAGCGTAATAATAGTATTATCATGGGTCGGTGGATTCCATGGCAGCTTCGATTGTATTTTATTTATTTTTCATTTTACTTTTATTTAGTTTATGCAAATGTATTCAATATTCGTAATTTAACCTAATTTTCATCATTGTATTGATACGTTTTGCATAGTTGTTGTTAAAATTATTAAAATATAGTTTCGATATAGTAGGTATTGATTATCGATATTGATTATGTACAGTATTAGATTGCTCAGTGCAGTACAAAGTTTTGGCAGCTAGGATTTTACTACGAAACCAGACGTGTAGATGGTACTCATAGTTCCAAATATTACTTAATCTTCTCTATGTTCAATATGGCGTTGTTCGTGGTATTGCAGTATGGCAGCATACTGTAGATGGCGCTCTAAACACGATGATACGGTATCCTATCTCGAAATAAAATAATAGTATTTGGAAAAAATAATAAATATTAATGAAATTAAAAAATAAATAGTAATAGGTAATTTAACTTTTAAATGTATTTAATACATATTTAAACCCATTTAAAAGATGTTTAAATTACTAACACATGTATTTATGATGTTCGTTTGCACAGTCTTCAACCAAATGTATGGGAGTTATACATGGTGAATTTTAAATTAGTGACATTCTTGTAGTGAGTGAATCAGTACGACAAACTAAGCAACTTTTAAGCTATTGCATAGCTTTTATCGCGGGCCTAGCCCAGCGCGGCGACCGAATGAAGAAATTTCTTAACGAAAATTAATGATTTAAAACTGATAATTACGTCTAAACGAGTACTGCTTACGATTCGAAAAAAATATATGTTAAACAAGAACATTTTCCTAATATTCTTAGCCTTGAATATTTTATATTTTGTTTATATTACATAGTGTAATTAATTTGTGAAATTAGGTCTAACCGAACACAAAAACGACTACTACGCAAATACTATCTGGCGTATTATTATGAAACCTGCACCATTTTAAAGATAATTTAATTATCTATCTTTTTATCTACGATTTTTTTCGAATAGTCAAAGAATAAAATAATAATATCCGGTTTTGTTGCTTTATTGAATAACATTCGTGCGCGGCGCTCTATCGGAATTATTCCGAATCATTTGATTCCGCAGCCCCATATTATTATGATTCGGAATAATTTCAACGTTTACCGATAGAGCGCAGTTATCTGATATCAGAAATAAATTGAATTAATACAGTATGACCGCGGCCACTGTTACGGTAGGATTCTGACATTGTGTTCCGAAAGAAGACGAAATAAATTACGTTATTAAAAAAACAAAATGGCCAGGAAATCAAAATTTTTACAACATAAACGCCGTATACTGGATAAAAATAGATTATTAAGGTAAGTAACGTATATTATTACGTGTATATTATTACCATTTCTCTGCTCTGACGTTCCTTGCCTGACGTCACATTGGGGTGACTAGACGAATAGGCTTCGTGCACAAGTTAACTAATTAACAGTTATAAAATAAAATACGTCATTAATTTCATAAACTGACATGATTACTGTTAGATCAAACTTGAATATTGATTTTGAAAATCGATTTAGGGTCGATTTCAATATGAAACCTGCGGGTAAAAGTACCTACACATAAGTATAAGTTGAACCGTCGATTTGCTAAATTCATTCATAAAGCGACAAAATTTCATTCGTGATTTTCGTAGTATGACGTAAATTATACTTTGGTTGGAGGGGGTTGTATTTGTGGCAATAAGATCATTTTGTGGTTTTTAGCCAAAAATCTAGTAGTAATCATAATAATTCTACTTATAACATAGTTAGGCGCATATCTGACTCACTGACTGCCTCTAACGCTGTAGGTAGACAGTCTTTTTTTTAAATTTGTCAGTTTTTAAACCTTCTTTTCTTTTCTAATTTCTACTACTTCTAATTTCGAACTTGGAATGCTATTTCGAATTTCGAACTTGAAATTGTACTTCAAATTTCAAACTTGAAATTGTGCTTCGAATTTTGAACTTGACATTCTACTTCGAATTTCGAACTTGTTATTCTACTTCGAATTTCGAACTTGAAATTCTACGTCGAATTTTGAACTTGACATTTTACTTCGAATTTCGAACTTGGTATTTACTTCGAATTTCGAACTTGACATTCTACTTCGAATTTCGAACTTGAAATTCTACGTCGAATTTCGAACTTGACATTTTACTTCGAATTTCGAACTTGATATTTTACGTCGAATTTCGAACTTGAAATTCTACGTCGAATTTCGAACTTGACATTTTACTTCGAATTTCGAACTTGATATTTTACTTCGAATTTCGAACTTGAAACTCTACGTCGAATTTCGAACTTGACATTTTACTTCGAATTTCGAACTTGACATTCTACTTCAAATTTCGAACTTAATATTCATTCTACTTCAAATTTCGAACTTGACATTTTGACATTTGATATTCGGAATTTCGAATAAATTTCGATAATATCGGAATTCGAATTAAAATTTCGAAATTTTGTATTGTGCTTTGAATTTCGAACTTGACATTCTACTTCTTTTTCACAGGAAAAGACAAAAATTGGACAGTAATGAAGAGAATGTCGTGCAATGTCGTGCAATGTTGAAAATATAGAAAATGTATCGCTACAAGAAAATCAATTTCACAGCCAACAACTTCAAATTTATGAACAGCGTAATGAATGCATTACTCCCGAAGTTATTCTATACAGGAACACAGTAATTCCTGGCGATGGTAATTGTCTATTCCACTCACTCATAACTTCCAGAGACTCGTGACTTGAGAAATCAGTTACGCGATTCACCCTATTTAAACTCCTGCCACAATCCGCAAGAAGCATATAACATTCTATCAAGCACTAATGATTACGGAGATTTGGATTGTTTGTACTTATTTTCAAAAATGTACAATCAAAATGTTTGTGTACATTATTGTTTTTACAACATAACTACAACGAATCAAGACACTATCTTTTGTCATTTTAAAGCGAATGATACACAAAAGTGGATTCATCTTCATCTTCGTGACCAACATTTCACACCTTTTTATGAAGTATCAGATTTATTGGAGACAATACAAGACGCTACCCAAAATAAAGCCCATGTTGATGCCAATATTCAACTATTGCGTGACAATTATAATGAAGATCCTACCGGATAACCATAACAATCATGAAAATGAAATTGAGATTGATAGAGAAAATCGAATTGGTGAAAAAATTATGGATTTTATTGTTGATGGTATCTACTATTCCAGTTTACACAAATTATCATAAACACCACAGTACAAGTCATATTGATTTTTATAAAGACTTTACGAGTAGTAATTCATTTGGTCATTCTTGTATTATTTGCGACAGACTGTGGTGGAAAAGAGACTTGAAAATGTCGACCAGTAAACATGAAAGTATTTTGAAAACAATACTGCAGGTAATCTTAATTATATAGTTTTTTAAGCTATTGCATAGCTTTTATCGCAGGCCTAGGCGCGGCGACCGAATGAAGAAATTTCTTAACGAAAATTAATGATTCTAAACTGATAATTACGTCTAAACGAGTACTGCTTACGATTCGAAAAAAATATATGTTAAACAAGAAAATTTTCCAAATATTCTTAGCTTTGAATATTTTAGATTTTGTTTATATTACATAGTGTAATTAATTTGTGAAATTAGGTCTAACCGAACACAAAAACGACTACTACGCAAATACTATCTGGCGTATTATTATGAAACCTGCACCATTTTAAAGATAATTTAATTATCTATCTTTTTATCTACGATTTTTTTCGAATAATTCGGTTTTTTTGCTTTATTGAATAAAAAATTCGTGCGCGGCGCTCTATCGAAAGACGTTTAAATTATTCCGAATCATTTGCTTCCGGAGCCGCAAATGATTCGGAATAATTTCAACGTTTTCCGATAGAGCGCAGTTATCTGATATCAGAAAAAATAAAATAAATAAATAATTATAATTGCATAAGTTGTTAAAAATGCTATGCAATAGCTTTACCGCGGCAGTCCCCGAGTGCCACACGTATTTTTTTTTTTTTTAATTATTTTTAAATGTTTTTTCTCGAAAAAAATATATTTTTTAAGTTGAAAACCTTTTTTTTAATAATGTAAAAAGCTATGAGCACGATGCGCTATCTAGTGAGAGGTAAAATATCGCTAATATTGCTTATCAGCGATCTTATACCTACCGCTAGATGGCGCAACGCGCTCAACGCATTTCAAACTTTTCTGCAATAGATAAAAAATTTAAAAAATACAAAAAAAGAACATTAAAAAAACATTAACGGTATTATATATTGTTGGGATGCTTCAGCAAAGAGAACAATTTCGTCCACAGTGCATAAAAGGTTAACCAGTTCGCATACCAAATGTATCATACAAATTGACCTTCCAAAATAAATTCTCAGAAAACGACATACCAACTGTAAAAGAGTCCAGAACGGTCTGCGTATTCGGCCCCGCATAGACATAAACAATCATCGGATATTTAGTTTCCGTGTCCGATCGATCCAGTCCCGGTGGTAGAAATAGCCTAACAGGCGCATCGTACCCTCCTTCAAGCGGAAAGGTGTCAATCAGAATCTCAGGTAATTGATACTGCTCGAGGGTCTCGCGAAGCTCCGGGTTATCTTGCCAATTCAAGCTGAAGTTATCGTCGGGGACGCTGATAATTATTGTAATACTCGGCTGGTCCCTCTCCTGGCAAACCACAGCGACGAACTCAGCATTCGGCGATGCAGAAGCGGTTGCTAATCCACACGGAGTACCGTCCGGCATCACAATATTACAAGATAAGCATCTACTGAAGGAACCGTCGACGTAAAGCTGACGCCGCCATGGTGAGTCCTCTTCCGTAGCGGTGTATAAGCTGGAATTTAATACACTGTCGTCACAGATAATACTCATCTAGGCGATAATACTCATTATTTTTGTATGTGGAAATATCTCATAAGTATGGGGATTGACTCTTTCGATTCTGTTCGCTAATAATTCAAAATTTTACCAAAAAAAACGTATTTAGGCCCTTGCATTGAAAACTTCGATTTCCTAAGAAATACCGTAACTTATATTTCTAGTCATTTACCAAATTGCAAAATACTTCATGTCAAAGCGTCAGCATTAGGCTTCAATTATCAGTCTGTGTCATTTCGTTGAAGTGCCAACAACGGTAATTTTGTTAGCTTCGAAGATGTCGAAATTTAAGCCGACAAAACGTCATTGCGGGGAGCAATGCTTTTCTGCTTTCATCTGCTGTAGAATGTCATAGATTGCTGCTGGAGGCTTACGGGGAATTTACCCCAACAGAAAGGACTGTTGAGACTTGGTTTCTCCGATTCAAAAGTGGTTTCGTTTCAAAGGCGAAAGATAGGAGAACGTCACAGCTAGCGATGGACAATACGTTGAATGAAATGCTCTTTCCAATTTGCTTCGAAATAAATGTTCAATATCACAAAAAAAACGAAGTTTTCAATTCAAAGACCTAATTATTTAGGGTCTTTTTAATTTGTTTTATGATCAGGCGAATAGAACAAATTAACATGACATTTATTATTATTATTTCTTGGACTATTTAAATAGTATTCTTATGGATTGCTTTAAATTGTTACTTTGATTCTTTATTAGAATCTTAATACATTACATTACATTACATTTTCGTCGTGTCCAATTGACGGCTAAAGACCGCTCTTGGACGTGTCAAAATAATTGGGTTAGGTAATAAGTTTCGTTACTACTCTTTACTAAACATACATAGATAGTCAAGAATTAACTACTAGATTGTCAAACTATAAATATAAATAATCAAAATAGAAGCCTAATATTTGAAGTAGTTAGTAATTCGAAAAGATACGTAGTAAACTTTTTCATCGTAATATTCAAATTGTCAGTAAAATGTTAAATAATCAAATTAAATCTACGTTATGCATTTTAAACTAAAAGTACAGATATAAGACCATATAAAATAATCAACAATAAGGCTCTACTTTTTAAGTAATTTAAATGGGCACAATATTTGAAAAATCATGGCCCTCAAATTCGGCCAGATTATAGAAAGGGTGGCCTATCAGCATCTCCTTGACGTATTTGTTGAATTTTATGTCCTCCAGCTGTTTAAATTTTGTAGGGAGTAGATTATAGAATTTAATGCTAAGGTACAAGTAGCTTTTCTGTACTTTTGCCAGTCGTATTCGGGGTACGCATAAATGGGAGCTACCGCGGGTATGATGCGAGTGAATGTCTGCATTAATTGGTGTTTCTGCTAGGTGCTGTCTAGCATACATTAAACACTGGTATATGAACGCCGAATACATAGTCATTACCCTTGCCTTGTTGAAATATTCTTTGCATGAGGTCCTCGTCGTTACCTGATACATGCTGCGCATTGCTCTCTTTTGCAAAAGAAAGATTCTTTTACTGGTTGCAGCATTTCCCAATGTAATTTTAATTTAAATTGTATAATCATGGAATAGTTTAAAATTCATTTATGTGAATCCAACGTTTCTTTGAGTGAATTATTTTGATGCCATTTGTTTTAAAGTAATTCCGCTACAGAACCAGTAGATTGTACCTTTTTTTTTTAAAAACCTTTTTTATTTATTGTAAATTGTTTGTTACAATTTAGTATCATATAAATGATAACTATTAGATTATGACGATATGATTATGAGCTATTCTTCGAAAAATCTGTCATTTGTGTACAAAGATATTTTTTCGGGTTCAGCCTTGTACGGTAGTTTACCAAACGCCTATAATCTTAAATTTTCAGAAAGATTTTTATTTTGATTTTCAGAAATGTTTGTATTCAATTTTTAGATTATTTTATGGACTCACTAATAATTTTGATCCTGATTCCATCCCACTATGCCAACGACCGTACGCCTTCCATCAGTGACTGGTGTACGGGTGACTACACCATTAGTGTTTCTGGTATAATGGGTGATATGTCTCCAACCGTCAGATTCATCCCCACCCTCAACAGATTGGTAGCTCCAGTTCAGGTCAATGAATGTGCTGCCATCGTTACTAAATTGTGGTATCTGAGATGACTCAATCCAACCTCGAGGCTCATCATGGATGCGTTCCTACAAAACATATAACGAGAGATATAACAAGAGACATAAAATAAATAACTCAAGAAAACAAGGTATTAAAAAATAAATAATATTAAATAAATATAAAAATAGCAACCAGATATAGATCTATTGCTATTCTCCTAACACTCATAAATCTTATTTGGATATTGAAAACATTCGCATCTAAAAAGGCGGCTATTGGTTTTATTTGATGATACTTTCCAATAGTCATTGAAACGCAGGAAAAAATGTTTCATTGTCTCTTGACGGTCAGCATAATATATACTCAAGACATTTTAATTTTTAAAAAAATCGGTTGCGTCACCTAGAGACTTTCATGGCAAGTAGCCAAGGACTTGTTTTATCTGAATATTAATTTAATTATTAAAATCGATATGTGTGCTCTCTCAGCTGTCGGGCGAACCCGGTTGGGGCCCGTTGCAATTGCCTTGCGGTGCGCAGTTCGTTTTTAGCTAGCCTCGGGCGGTTCGGCAATTATTAACTCGAAATTAAAATATTATTTCTGAAGCTTGTATGTATGTATGGGGCTTGGTCCAAATGTCCACCACTAACCTGACTTGGTTTTTACCTGGCCTGGCCAGCGCGAAAGAGACAAAAATCGTGTTATGTCTCACGAATCGTTTCGCGTGGCGCTAGCGATGAGTCTTATTAGCATTACATTATGTGAAGCTACTTGCATACCATAAAATAGATGGAAATAAGTTTCACTGACAAGCAAATTTTATTTCGTGTCTTATTGAAAGTTACTGTATATTTACTGGAATATTCGTCACCATAGGTCTTGTTAGTGGTGGACATTTGGACCAATTTTGGTCATTCTCCTTTGTAGTCTATGGACTCACTAATAAATTTGTAATAGTCTAAGTCCTCTACTTCGAGAATGATATTTGACTAGTGCGCCGATTTCAACCACAATCTTTTTAACTCCTGCCATGACCAAATGATGCCTGCATGCCAAATTTCAGCTCAATCGGATTAAGCATGAATAATACATCCAGACAGACAGACAACTTTAATCCGAAAATTAGTTTTAATGTTCCCAGGGGGGGATTAAAATAAATATTTCTCGAAATACCTTATATCTCAAAAGAAATACGCGTTCATAATACTTCCCTCCTGGTTAGTTGGTGGGCAAGGAAAGTAAAACTCTCACTATCATGGCTTACCGTGGCACAATCGTCCGTCTGATAATTACAGATATGAAGAGCGCCATGATTCTGTCGCCGGTTCAGCCAAACTGCAGCGACTTCGTATGTCGATGCGAAGGTCACGGATCCCAGGATGTGATCATCTGTCACGTCTGCAGTAGGCGCCGGAAGAACGTGCAAGTCGCCTTCTCCATCATTCACTAATTGATTAATTGACATCGCTCGGAGTGTAACATGAGGATTAGTTCTGCCAACCTAAAAAACAACATTTTATTATGACTGAGCTTTAAATACTAGGGAAAACAGGAAGCGCGCTGACCGCGCGGGCGGAATTCCGCAGCCCGCTGCGGAATAAGGTAGTCAAACAGATTGCGGGCAAGTCAGGCATGCCAGTGGAAGACTGTCGCAAACAAGTGAGTATTGCGTGATTTCTTCCCTATGCAGTTCCTCTGATGAAGAAAGATTGCTTCTTCTGGTCGCTTTGAGTGAAGGGAAACGACAAAGAAAATAGTGAAGAACATGTAGACTGGATGTCATAGATCGTACAAAAAAATCGGCTATGTCAACCTAAGACTTTCCCGGCAAGTAGGCAAGAGCTAAATTCATCTAAATATTTTCAAATTTCAAATTATTTATTGAATTCAAATTATGAGTACATTCAATATACAAAAGTCTTAACCTAACTAGGCTGCCGCCTGTTCCAAGGTAGACAATCTATTTTAATTATCCTAAGAAATCTATAATATTATATTTATATAAATAAACAAAATCATACTTAATATAACAGAAATAGAAATATCTTAATTACCTAATAAAAATGCGTAAGAAAATGTCATGAAAATTGTCAATATTATTTTATTTTAAAACATGATAAAAATATATATATATATTTATATATGTATTAATAAGTATTAATATATATTAATAATATACAAAATAAATTCACAAAAATTAAAATTAAATTACATTTAGAAATCATCAATTTATATTACTACATTTACTATTATATTTTTATTATAAAGATTCAATTATTTAATAAGGTGTTCAATAACTGCATTTGTACAATTTAAGGGGTAGGCACTCAAACTATTTTTAAATTTATATGAAATTTTAATGTCTTTAATGGTTGGTGGTAGGCAATTATAAAATTTGGGGGCAAGATAAGAGAAGATATTAATTTCATAAATAAAATCGATGAGCGCTCTCTCTCGGACGGCGGATGAACGTTTGTGTTCTGTTACGTAACCACCTCAAGCGGCGCAGTTCGTTTCTCGGCTAGCCTTGCTCACCTCGGCGTTAATATTTGATATTTATATAGCGGAGTGCAGCTTATATATGAGATATTCCAACCGAAATTTCACAACGTGATTTAAGCCCAAAAGGCGTCTGTGTACTGAATTTCAAGTCTTTAAGTCCAATATTTCGAGATTGAAATATGACTAGTGCGACCCCTGGTGGACCGATTTCAACCACAACCTTTTCAACCCTTGCCATGACCAAATGATTCCGGCATGCCAAATTTCAGCTGAATCGGTTAAGCGTTTGGGGGCTATTGTGGAGGAATACACATAGACAGACACAGAAAGAATGTAATCTGGAATTGATCTTAACCGTCTGGGGCAGCGATCGCCAAACCGTCGATCGCGAGCGACCGGTAGCTCGCGGAGCAATTTTGGGTAGCTCGCGGCCACACTCAACCCGGCTGTGGCCGATGAGCCAGGTTTTACAGGTTTTCACGTTTTAACAACATTGTACCTATAATCAAATGTGCACATAGTAGTTATTGATTAAAATGAAATTAATTAATTGAGCATATTGTCGTTTGTAGTTGGCAATTGAAAGCGCCGCGCACAGACTCATTCCGTTTCGAACAGGCGCTGTGCGTCGCGACGAAAAGAAACGCGTTCTCTTGCGCGCACAGCCCGTGCAGTCTTTGTGCGGCCCTTGCGCGTAACGGAACGCAGCCACCACCGCCTCCGCGCACGGCGCAGTACGCAGTCAGTCAGTTGTCACCGCTTCAGAGTGAGGTTATGTCTATGTTGTGTGTGTTCAGGTTCATGCGCACACGTTTAGGCTCTTTCCTTGTTTGTTGTTAAAATGGCTAGTTCAAGCAAAAAGCCAAAAATATATCATTTTCATGCAGAGTGGGAGACCGATTACTTTTTTACGCAAGTGAAAGATAAATGCGTGTGTTTAAACCGTTCACAGTGGAATTGAAAACGACTATCCGCCGAATTCAACGCTGAGAAGCAAAAAGGTTATGCTGTTGAAATCTCAACTGAATGCCCAACAATCTACTTTCTTTAAGACACTGGACAAGAACAAGGCAGCCACAGAGGCGTCATTCCGGGTTTCCAAGGTTATCGCCCAACATAGGAAACCGTATGAAGATGGTGAGTTGATTAAAACTGCATTTTTGGAAGCTGCAGATACATTATTTGACAACTTCAAAAACAAAGCCGAGATTATGTCTGCTATTAAATCTGTTCAGCTTTCTGCTAATACAGTGATGCGAAGAGTTGAAGCTATGAGCTCTGATGTAGTTTCACAACTTAAAACAGACTTTGATCGCTGTAGTTATTTTTCTTTACAACTTGACGAATCAACTGATATAGTTGATACAGCTCAGTTGGCCGTTTTTGTAAGAATGGTCTTTGACAATTTTAAAACAAAAGAAGAGCTGGTTAAAGTTTTGCCGCTTACTGGACATACTACCGGAAAGGATATATTTTTGGCATTTAAAAAGCTTCTTGAGTCTGAAAATATTCCTGTAAAGAAGTTGGTGGGCCTAGCTACGGATGGAGCTCCTGCAATGGTAGGCGTGGAAAAGGGATTTATTGCCTTGTGTCGAAAAGACAGCTACATACCAAAGTTTGTGTCTTATCATTGCATAATACACCAGCAATCATTATGTGGAAAGTTCTTAAGTATGAACAATATCATGAAAACAGTTGTCAAAGCAGTAAATAAAATAAGAGCGCATGCACTTCAAAGACGACTGTTCAGAGAACTAACAGAAGAGTTAGAATGCCAGTATGGTGATCTGTTGCTTCACACAGAGGTTCTTTGGCTTAGCAGAGGCAGAGTTTTGCAACGTTTCAAACAGTTGCTTCCTGCATTAGTAAAATTCTTCAAAGAACAGGGTGAGCCTTTCATTGAACTCTAAGATCCCATATAGCTACAAGATTTTGCCTTTCTCACTGATATAACTGAAAAGTTGAATGATTTGAACTTGCAGATTCAAGGCAAAGATAAGGACATTGGTGGAATAATTTCAGATGTAACGTCATTTTCAAAAAAGCTCGAACTGTGGGAAATAAATTGTAACCAGTTCGAATACAAGCATTTCACCAGTCTGAAGCAGATTGTTGACAAACAAGACCCTCCACAACACCCCAGGAACAGCCAAGATTACGTGGATATTCTTTCAGACCTCAGAGAACAATTCGACCAACGATTCCAAGATTTTAAAAACATATTGATATTGACACAGTTCGTCAACTCTCCTTTTGTTGAGATCGATGCAGAAGATTTCTCAACTTGTGTTGTAAAAAATTTCGGTGGAGATCAGGCTGCAGTGGAAATGGAAGTTGTTGATTTTCAAAATGATCTGTCTCTTAGAAGCCTTTCTACCACTGGAAATATTTGGCCTCTAGTTCCCAAACAAAAATATCCAATTCTTGTTCAAGTTGGATTGAGATTGAAAGCTATGTTCAGCTCTACATACTTATGTGAAGCATCATTTTCTACTATGAAGTTCATAAAAAAACAAATATAGAAACAGACTGACCGATGAACATTTTAATAACTTCATCAGAATGGCGGCTACAACATACTCTCCAAACTACAAGAAAATACTTGATGACCAAAAACAGTTCCACTCGTCTCATTAAAATGTAAATTTAGAAACTTTGTTGTAAAACTTCCTATCTTAATTATTATTTGAATAATACTAGAATTGTATGTTTATAGGCAATAAACAGAATATGTTAATTTAATGTTGTGTACTTTCTTTGGCCCAGTATTCCTTGGTAGCTCATAGAAGATTTATGAATGCTATGCTGGCTCACTGGCTCAAAAGTTTGGCGATCACTGGTCTGGGGAGTGGGGCTCGCCATTAATATTTCCGTCTTTAACTCGAAAAAACAAAAAATTGCGCGTTCACAATACTTTTCTCCCAGGTCGTGCCAAGCGAAATAGCTTTTCTACGCTGGCTATACCAGTCCATTGCCTGACTTTCCTCAGCCACGACTTTCTTCTTCCTCCAGCGCGTCTCTTTCCTCTCAATCTTGCCCATCATAATTACTTGAATAAATTATTACAAATTTTATTTATAATTTAAGTTATGTCTATATAATTTATTATTAACCGAAGGATAAGTGTATTAATTATCTATTTACTTCAATGTTTTATTTTATTATAATAATATATTTACATATTTTATTTTTATATATATTTTTATTTGATTCAATGATTTTTTCGAATTTTCGCTTTTTCTTTTGTTTAAAATATTTTTTTTCTTTTGAATATGTTTTTTTTAAAACTAGTATTTGTTTGAAATGTTTACCCTAGAACAAGTGTTTACTTAGTTTGGCGACATGAGACCGATCTTCACTATAAGCGTGACACAACTTGTTGTGGGTTTTATTTTAAGTGTAGATATTAATTATGATTTGTTACGCTTGATGCATATTTTATTATGTACATTACCATAAATAAATAAATAAATGAATAAATTGATACCGATCGTGTCGAAGGTACTTCTAATACACTCAAGTTAATTAAAAAACAAGAAACTAGTAATACCTATAAAAAAAAAACAATTTCTTATTCTCCAAGATGGTAAAATAACATTTGTACCTCTCTCTATACCCATATTTAGAAGGCATGTATGAATTTGTTTCTTTAAAATAATGTGTCTTTTTAAATACTTAATACATTTTTCAACTTTATTGTAGGCTCGAGTAGCCATAAAAAGATTATGCCGCTGGGCAAATGCTGTTCTCGTTTTAGGGACAATGAATTGTTCAACAGTTGCTGATCTGGTGGTGTGATAGAAGCACCTAGTCATTTGTTTGTTGTTATTTTTATGGAAATGGGTGACGATACGTTTTATATAAAGCTGTCAAATATCAGAGGTATACTGTGCCTGTGTAATATTGAGGACAGATGCTTGATTGTACAGCGATTTTGATGGAAATCTGATTGGCCAACGATACATAATTTTTAAAATAAGGTTTTGTGCCCTAAGCTGCTTATCGATGTGTGACAGAGAACAAGCATCCCAGGAGGGACATGCTTTGTAATATACTTTGTAATTTGACATGCTGTGTAATATGCTAAATATGTCGATTAATAAAATAAATAAATAAATGCCGATCGCTCAAGAAAGGGAAAGCGGTCAGAGGCGGCCAGCATCACGCCATTGTATTGTTTGAAAACATTACATTTCCTTAAGGGCAGTTATTGGTGTTGGAATCGCGGAATTTACCCGGAATCGGGTGGCCGAATGGTCGTTTCAAAAGCAGTTGCCGTAAGGTTAACAACTACCCCCGCTCTATAGGAAACATTGCTGTTTCCAGACTCTCCCGGCGTCGGAATGCACAAATAGAGTTGTCAACTACAACGGGCGAACCCGTCACCTTAGGACGTTTTAACGATTAGTCGATCTATCTCCCGTGAAGTGAGCGCAGAAGACTTGGACAAAATAGTCCACCCGCAAGCTCCGCCACATTCCCGTAAGAGGCCAACGCATTAACCGCGAGATAACCAGGAGTGTTACCCAGCGGGCTTACACTCACGCTCTTACTTTCAATTGCGACCAGATTACTACGGTCTCTCGTTTGGTTACGAGTTCGAGGTCGCTTGCGCGGTCCTCTCCCGTAGGAAGCGGTGAAGCGGTGTATACCGAATCTATCGCGGACCACGGCATCCTTTTCCCGGCTGTTCACCCAGGATCGGGTAGCCCGGTCGTTTCAAGAGCAGTCGCTGTAAGGTCCGCAACCACCCCCGCTCTATAGGAAACAGTACTGCTTCCAGACTCCCCCGACTGTTAGTCAGAGTGCAAAATCGATTGGCTTATGCCGCACGGTGCGCAGACTGTCCAGGAGCGCGAGAAGGTTGGTTCCTAGGGGAAACTAACCCTAAGGATTGAGTCCTGCCCGGGCTCGCACTTTATACGTGGAGGTCGTCGGATGGGTGTTGACCCGTGGGTGTGACCAACCCTGAACAGAATGGGTCTTCGTGGCCAACTCAGCAAGGGCCCATTAGCTCCCGTCGGAATGCACAATCGATTGACTGACTCCGCACGGTGCGCAAACTGTCCGAAGGATGACTCCTAGGGGAGACTGGCCCGCAGGAGTCCCCCGGGCTCCGCACTTGGGACTCGGGATGGGTGTTGACCCGTGCATTTGGGCGACCCTATACAGCTAAGTCTTAGTGGCCAAACTGCAACAGAGCCCATTAGATCCCTTGTTACAGTAATACCAATTATCCCTTATTATACATTTCCTATTTCCTCTTATATATATTTCCTATTTTCATCATTAGTTTGTGTTTCTTTGTTATAATTTGTAATATATTTTTCTTTTTTCCCTCATTTTTAAATTGCCGAATATACGTGAACATAAAACTAGAGAGCTCGCTGCCTTGGAACAAGTCCTGGCACTTAGTTGGGCAGCAGCAGTATATTCATGATAATGTAGATAATTGTTCATTGATATGAATATTAGTGATACATATGCACTGTAAATGAATTGTTAAAAAAAAAAATACTTACAGTTTTAAACGTATTTTCTATCGAATGTTCTGCGCCTGGTTGTCGTAACCTGGTTTGCGTAACCTAATGCTTTATGGGATGAACTGCATCTTAACTAATTTACATTTACATTTACATTTACGTTAATTTATATGCAATAGCAAAACGCGAATAAATGATATACCATACATTGAAATACCCTCTAAATGAAATTGGCGATTAAATTATGCCAGGATTCGAATAATATGGCCTGTCGTTATACAGTGGCTGCTAAACATACCTTTGGATATTTTAACTCGATGACCTCCGGATAAAGAGCCTCCATATCTTGTGGGTCCCCATAGTGGTAATAAGTGTATGTCTCGACTTCTGTATCGTTGAAACTTGCAAATGCAAGGCTTTGACCATCTCGAGAAAACCATAGTGCCGCACCGGAGTACAGCACCTCTTCTACAACACAAACAGACAGGCGTAATGTATAACGCTGTAAGATAAAAATATTTTTTCCCGAATAGAATACCTTCATAGACCCAATCGGCATGTCCGTTATAAATCACGCCAGGCACTCCATCATCAGTGATCCGGTATTCGGTTCCAGCATCGGATCGGAAGAATACATCGTTATCCAGAACGTAACCTAACGCATGTCCAGCCCCGCTGAATAGACATAACTGCAGGTGTTCGTGGTCAGCTATATAACTCACATCCCTGGAATAGACAGAAACTAGAGTTGTCAACTACAATGGGCGAACCCGTTACCTCAGGAAGTTTTAACGATTAGTCGTTCTGTCTCCCTGAAGTGAGCGCAGAAGACTTGGACAAAAACAGTCCACCGTCAAGCTCTGCCACATGCCCGTAAGAGACCAACGCATTAACCGCGAGATAGCCAGGAGTGTTACCCAGCGGGCTTACACTCACGCCCTTACTTCCATTGCGACCATATTACTCCAGTCTCTCGATTGGTTACGAGTTCTAGGTCGCTTGCGAGGTCCTCTCCCTTACGAAGCGGTGAAACGGTGTATACCGAATCTATCGCGGACCACGGCATCCTTTGCCTGGCTGTTCACACAGGATCGGGTAGCCGATGGTCGTTTCAAGAGCAGTCGCCGTAGGGCCCGCAACCACCCCCGCTCTATAGGAAACATTACTGCTTCCAGACCTCCCCCCCCCCCCCCCCCGACTGTTAGTCAGAGTGCACAGTCGATTGGCTTACGCTGCACGGTGCGCAGACCGTCCAGGAGCGCCAGAAGCTTGGTTCATAGGGGAAACTAACCCTAAGGCCAGAGTCCTGCCGGGCTCGCACTTCATGCGTGGGGGCCGCCGGATGGGTGTTGAGCCGTGAGTGTGACCAACCCTGAACAGAATGGGTCTTAGCTCATTAGCTCCTTGGAATAGACAGCAGAATAGTCACGTGCTTGTGTGTTCGAAAATAGTCGAGAATGTTCTGGAATTCATACAAACTCGTACAACGTATCCGGACATAATGGCTGATAACAATTGACCTCAAACCTTTCTAACAATTTAGATCAAATTCATTACTGCTGATAATAATCGAACTCATTACTGCTAATATTTACATGTTCTGTCATAGCCAATGACTTGTCTACCAGATATTCAGTGTCCATATCGAGCAATAAGCAATCATATAAAGCAATATCGAGTAATCATATAATATCAGCAATTTATCTAACGTTTTACGTTGAATATTACAAAAAAATCAAATCAAATTTTGGAAAATGTCAGTGAAAGCCACTGTCGACTAGTGAGGCCCAGGTACCCAGCAGTATCTACCACTCCGATAGCCTCACAGATGCAAGATGTTGACGGGTTTAGTGCCGTCAAAGTATGAAGGCCATTGAGAGAGCGGCATAAGTTTAACCTTTCTAGGCTTTAATATTTGGTTTAAATCATATTGGAAGCTTTCCAAGCAGACCTCCACGTTCGCCTATGTTGCCATAAGCACTTGTTCGTTCGTTAAAAAATAAGTTTTGTATAATTTTAAAAGAATACTTACAAAGTGGCTACGTTGTATAAAGCATATCTGGCAGTGGATGAATGTCTGAATCCCTGAAATATATAATTTATTTTTATATTTATATATAAAACTTTCCAAAACGGGAACTTTCCTATGTATGTTTTCGACATGACGTTTTTAACGTGACCACTAGGGTCAGAAAACTAAGACGATAAAGTTAGACCGTAGTTCAACGTTTTAAATATAGGAGGTGTGGTAGAAAAGTACCTGACGATACTGTTTTCTTTACAATAACTTTAAATTGTTTTTATACATCGATGTTATCTCATTTAAATTAGTTTCTTTGTGCAACTATACTTGGGCGGAGGCGTTGTTTCCAGTCTTCCTAGCAATTCTGCAAGGCTTTAACTGGACTTACCTACAGCTCTTCAGCTATACTCCTATGGATGTAATCAACAGTCAAAACTACACGTACTCTCGATTGGGGAGCAAAAAAGTCACAAGAAATGAGAACAGGTGAATAGGTTCTACACTCGCCTGTCCATATGACTGACGGCCGGGGACCGTAAATCTCGGCCGAAAATGCACATGTCTATTTAGATACAATTGCAGACTTTTCATGCAATTACAAATAAATAATTTTATATCCCATTTTGTTTTTCACTTGTATTTGTATTTGATATTGATTATAATTACTATTACCTAAATATATTATTGAACATAGATAAGTGCACCTTATGAATCACACAAACATTTTATTACATTACAACAATATCGATTGAGTGGAAGCGAGTTAGAAATAAAACCGGTCAAGTGCTAGTTTAACACGTGTTAAGGGTTCTATAACTTATTAACTATTAAGAAAATGGTTATTGCTATGAAAAATCTTCGCACTTAGTAATATCTACTGCCAAAGAAGTTATAGCAGTTCATTAGTATTGATATTTTGATTAAACAATCTTCTAGAAACGATTTTCTTTTTAATTTTGGAAATTTAACTGGAAAAAAGGTGTTAGAAATGTGACACTTTATATTTTCACTTGCAAACTTTTTAAGCTATTGCATAGCTTTTATCGCGGGCCTAGTAGGCCAGCGCGGCGACCGAATGAAGAAATTTCTTAACGAATATTAATGATTTTAAACGATAATTACGTCTAAACGAGTACTGCTTACGATTCGAAAAAATATATGTTAAACAAGAACATTTTCCTAATATTCTTAGGTTTGAATATTTTAGATTTTGTTTATATTACATAGTGTAATAATTTTTGTGAAATTAGGTCTAGCTGAACACAAAAACGACTACTACGCAAATACTATCTGGCGTATTGTTATGAAACCTGCACCATTTTAAAGATAATTTAATTATCTATCTTTTATTATGATTTTTTTCGAATAATCCGGTTTTTATGCTTTATCGAATAAAAAATTCGTGCGCGGCGCTCTATCGGAAGACGTTTAAATTATTCCGAATCATTTGCTTCCGCAGCCGCAAATGATTCGGAATAATTTCAACGTTTTCCGATAGAGCGCAGTTATCTGATATCAGAAAAAATAAAATAAATAAATAATTATAATTGCATAAGTTGTTAAAAATGCTATATGCAATAGCTTTACCGCGGCAGTCCCCGAGTGCCACACGTATTCTTTTATTTAAGTATATCGAGTAGGTCGCAATAAGATGTACGTATCTGATTTTTTTCCTAATAAAAATATTTTCTAATGACGTGAAATCATTAGGTAATTTAAAATATGTTTGTATGTATGTGTGTGTGTTATTATATATGTATGTATGTATGTATGTGTATATGTGTATATATGTACTGTAACGCACTTCGCGTTTTTCCGATTTGTTTTCCACAATTTCCTTCCACAATATTCATTAACTTTAGCGATCGATGGCGCGTCGTGTTCATTGTTGACAGTTCTGACTTTTTCGCGCGGCTGACCAATCAGAAGCGCATAGTGACGTCTGCCATGATTCGATGAGAATCGTTGCCAGAAACAAAGGAGACTGTACGATGTTCGGAATACCGGCCAAAAGTGGTTAATTATTTAGTTATAGTTTTTGACTAGTCTTTTGGTCATAATTCCTAATTATTTTGTTAGCTCATAAATTTACATTCAGAATATTTTTAATTATTCTCTGATGGAATTGTGGAATGTAGAGTGACAGCATTCGAAGGTCGTCGGTTCCTTTACGTTTTTGGATTCCGGATTTTAAATTAAGGATAGTGCAATATGGGTATTTCATCATAGTTTTCACTATAAATAAAAATCTATTTTATTATCACATGATTTTAATATTTTAATATAACGCAATTCAAATGTCGAATTTGATTTTAAAAACTCGCGCGTATCGGATAAAGGGGTTTCCTTGCCGGGCCCGCCAAAAGTTTGGCGGTCTACCAGCCAAAAGATAATTTGGGTGATTTTGAATCCGACTTGATTCCGAACGAGATCCCGGGGAGTCTGTGTGTGATTTAGGACTATTACCTGGGATCTCCGTGGAGGATTTTGAAAACGGCCTTATTCTAAGGCCGATTAATTCTACAGCGGCCTTATTCTGCGGTGGATTAATGCTACAGCGGCAGTTGTGATCTGCGCGGCGGATTGCCGACATTGACTACCGCCACATCGTACTACGTCCGCCTTCTCGCCCCGTCGACTGGCGTGATATTTGGGCCCTGCCCGCTTCTCCATACTTACTCCTGCCGAGTCTCGTATCGTACCAGTACGATAGTGGCGGAGTATCTTATCGTCCGCGCGCCGAGCGAGGAAGACGTCAGCGCCCTTGGTGTTCGCCGTGGGAACTGCCGCTCAACGCGCGAGATTCAAACCTTTCCCGTACCTGAACCATCGATTTATTGTATTTTAATGTTTTAATCATTTTAGTTGTAAGTTTTATCTTTATAATTGAAGCAAGAACGGAGAGCCGACCCTGAGTTTCTCCCCTCTCCGCTGACTAGCGGTTTTATTTATTATTGTTTTACATCGTTTTTAAATTGTTCTATTTTATTATATTTTATATCTGATTTTCCTTTAAAGGCTTTTTATATTCTTTTATTATTTGATTTTAATTATCTTTTATCTACATTTTATGTATTTAGCTGCACAGACTTCTTCTGTGCAGAACGTAACGTCTCTTTCGTATAATAAAGAAATTCTGAAACTTGTCGTCTTTTGTACATTTTCTATAGTTTCTATGGTTTCTCTATATATAGCAAAAGTTGAAATGTTACAGTATGTAACCAACCCTTTATCATATATATTTGTATTATTATGTGTACTATTTTATGCCATTATCTTAGCGTTAGTATTGAAAGTAGTCTATTAGTCAGTACTACTCAAACGTCAGTACTACTCAAAAACAAAGGCAGTATATTTCGTATTAAGTTTTTTATGTCTTAGTCTTTTTTTCGTTAATTTTATTTTCCTTGTATTCACTATATACAGTGATATATAATCAAAGAAGATTTTTTTCCGGAGGAGACAAGTAAGGTCGTAAAATAAAATGACAGATAGAAGATAGAAGATACAACCTTACCTGCTCGTAATGATTCACGCCCTACAAGGATGCCGCTTAATTCCTAAACTTGTGAAGTAAAAACTCGGCCGTACCTTTTGTATCCCGGAAGGGACGTTACACATTCTAGGGGTTTAAAACTCAACCTGTTTACTAAACTAAAACTTATTACAAAATAAAGCCCATATCTTCATCTTCAATCATTTTGATATTTTGAAGTGAACATGTAAATCTAATAAAAGGAATAAAAAACACGACTACCGCTACAAAAAGTGAACTAATGTATTTATATTTTTTTTACGGTTTTTTATGTGTGTGGTTTATGTATTTATCCATATTGATACCCAATCAGACCTTTCATATGATACTAAACAGATATATTTATGTTAATTTATTGACATTTGAAGAATTGGACCTTTAGACAACTATTTACTTGGTATTTGGACACTTAGGGCACCTTATGAGACTCGGGATGATATATCGGTTCTAACAATACCACATACTTTTAATTGGGTTTGAGCGTTTAGAAAATATAGTGGATTAAAGAATCGGAAAACATTCATAGATGAACCCTGAACACATTACACTCCTTATAAATAGGATAAAAACGATTTTTCCGCGTGAAATTTGTAGCACCCGACGTTTCGGTGACGGTGCAGCCGCCGTTGTCCAGGGTAGACTGAAAGAGCTGTCAATCCGTTATCCGTATATCGGAAGCCCACACATACGGACAGATATTTGCATGCAAGCTCACATCATCATCCCTACCATCTACGTTCAGTGCAAACGTCGCTCGCGAATCGAGCACGCGATCTTATGCGATCTTATGCGAGAATTTTCCGCAGGAGATGGAACATGTCAATGATGTCCTTAGGAGAAATGGATACGGAAAATATCACGAGACATTATACATTACACTCCTTTTTTTGTTTTACAGTCGTGCAAAAAATATATCGTGTTACAAGAAGTATGTAAATAGGGGAAGTGTTGTTTCTAGTTCTATGTTATGTATACACAAACAACATACTTGTACTGGATCAGTTGCAGCCAGCATATACAATCCATCAGGAGACAAAGTTGGGTTTGTCGTACCTATAGTTTCCTAAGAAATAAAATAAAATATATAGGCATCTCGTTTCTTGCTTCTTATTCAAAAATATATTAATTCTTTTACCAGCACATCGCTGCTGATGTAAATCGTTGGCTCTTCATTGGTGGCAATATTCCGTATATAAATATTATTGTCGCCCGGAATCCTGAATGTGACCTCAGTATCTAAATGGAGAAACGGGGTGAGTCAAGGCTCTTTTTTATTCTATTCTAGCATGGTAATATTCTTATAGATCGTACCGCTTATCCAGGATCCGTCCCAGGACCGTTGGGCGAATCGCGACTGCAGCGGAATGACATCGCTCAGCTCAAACACGTTCAGTTCGGCTTGTCGTTTCGATCTCGGTGCTGACAAAACACATGTCAGAGATATCAAGGCTAGCGCCACTCGGAGAAACCACTGATAACATTAGATAAATCATTCAAAACTTACAAAAATTGAAACATCTAGTAACTAGTAAACTCACCATTTTCGTTGACTATCGTTTGCGAATTAGCAACTCGATGATTATATATTGTGATTATGGAAAGCCCTGAATGATAAGATTATTCGTTTTTCAGTTAATAATATGCAGCTAATCCTTTATAAATACAAGATAGTCATACGATTTAGACAGCAAATCAAGATTGTAATCGAGAATATCATATTATCAGCGAACATTTATTCATGGCTAGGAAGTTGGTGTTTATGATTTGGCCAATGCTAATCAAATGATAACAAGTCGTACTGTAATATCCTCAAACGCAACAATAACAAGAACGAGTAAATATATTAAGATGAACAAAAAACACGACTGCCTTTGCAAAAAATGAGCTAATGTATTTATAAATATTTTTAATACGTTTTTTTATGAAATATTTGTGTTTTTATGTTTTTAACCATAAAGTATATCTCATTCAAACATAAGCATTTCCCAATACAAGCTGGGATTTCCTTCGCTACTTTTTGGGTAGCTTTTGCTAATTTTATTTTAAATAAAAACGTCATCCTATAAACGGATTTCTTATATATATATATATATATATTATATATATATATATATATATATATATATATATATATATATATATATATATATATATATATATATATATATATATATATATATATATATATATATATATATATATATATATATATATATATTGTCACGCTGAGGAAACCTTAGGAGTCGCATTTCCTCGCGTGGAAACCTTAGGTCGCATTTCGCCGTGGAAACATATTTCGATTTTACTCAATATAAATCGATATCCAATAGGTTAAATCAATACGTCAATCGTCTTGACAGCTGACAGCTCTATTTTTCCTCTTTTGTTAAAACCATGAGAACAAACATTTTGCACCAAATTGCTGATCGCGTAAATGCCAATCCGAAATTGTCTTTGATAAGTACGTTTCATATTTAAGGAAATAAAACAAATAAAATTATTATTAACGTAGAAAATTAACATTTAATACGCTGGTAAAACAGAAATAAATCTAGGAATTATTCCACATATTTCAATAAATTGATATTTTTATTGGACTCAAATTATCTATGGTTTGAAAATTTCGAGCTAGATAAAAGCGGGGCTACGGACCCGCCATTTTCACTTTTTGGGCATTTTACGTCGATCAGCAAGTCGACCCTTGGCAAGCTCTGGACCCCTCATTTCTTCGGTAAGTCGTTTTAATTGGATTATTCAGGAATGCCGTGATGGGTTCCGACAAGTGCACATAGCTTTATGGCGGTTCGCATCGCGTTTGCCTTTTGGACTTACTTTTTTTGCAGTCGACTGCAAAAGGAGCTTTAAACTTACATTGCACCGTCGAAAGTCGTGCACATCCGTAAGTATATCTCATTCAAACATAAGCATTACCCAATACAAGCTGGGATTTCCTTCGCTACTTTTTAAGTAGCTTTTACTAATTTTATTTTAAATAAAAACATCATCCTATAAACGGATTTCTTTACAAACATTATCAAATATATATATATATATATATATATATATATATATATATATATATATATATATATATATATATATATATATATATATATATATATATATATATATATATATATATATATATATATATATATATATATATATATATATATATATATATATATATATATATATATATATATATATATATATATATATATATATATTATATATATATATATATATATATATATATATTTGATTGGTTTTTTGTAAAATCTTTTTTTAAAGAATTCGTTTAAAGGATGACACTTTGATGAAAAAATAAAAATAATAAAAGCCACTTACATAGCTGGAAGGTTTTCCCGGACTGGACTGGGAAATGCTTATTGTTTAAACGAGATGTATTCTTGGATGAGTACCACTTTCGACGGTACACTGTAGGTTTAATGGGATACCTTTATGCAACCCATCCTATGCATGCTATCCTTTTGCAAACCAAAATAAAATGTCTTGATTAAAGACAAATTTAAGCAAAAAACAATGAAAAAAATCACAATCAATATATATATATTGTATATAATATATATATATATATATATATATATATATATATATATATATATATATATATATATATATATATATATATATATATATATATATATATATATATATATATATATATATATATATATATATATATATATATATATATATATATATATATATATATATATATATATATATATATATATATATATATATATATATATATATATATATATATATATATATATATATATATATATATATATATATATATATATATATATATATATATATATATATATATATATATATATATATATATATATATATATATATATATATATATATATATATATATATATATATATATATATATATATATATATATATATATATATATATATATATATATATATATATATATATATATATATATATATATATATATATATATATATATATATATATATATATATATATATATATATATATATATATATATATATATATATATATATATATATATATATATATATATATATATATATATATATATATATATATATATATATATATATATATATATATATATATATATATATATATATATATATATATATATAATATATATATATATATATATATATATATATATATATATATATATATATATATATATATATATATATATATATATATATATATATATATATATATATATATATATATATATATATATATATTTAGTGTCCCGAAAGTAAACGTCAAGCGGGCACGTTGCG
>CALYMY010000463.1:0-27345 GCA_944548615.1 Micropterix aruncella | reverse complement strand
AATCTTTTTGTAGCGGTGCACTAAGACTACCAGTAACAATTAAAGGTGTTACGATAGTGTGTATATTTTACATTATTCCAGCCATAAATATACCATTGATTTTAGGTATAGATGTCTGGGAAAAATTTGGCCTAATTCCTAATGATATGCAATTTTTAAGAACTTGTAATACTTCGGAGATCAATACTTGTCGTTTAATCGAACCTATAATTACCGATTATGAGTATTTAAGTGTAGAACAACGGCTTATTGCCGATAATATCATTCAGCAATATCAGGATATTTCTAGGGAGAAGATTGGGTTAGGAAAGACATCTCTGATTGAACATGTGATAGATACCGGAGACGCGTTGCCAATTAAACAACGATATTACCGGCTTTCACCATCGAAATTGGAAGCATTAAATAACGAAGTGGATAGGATGCTGAGTTTAGGCGTCATTGAGCCAGCAATAAGCCCCTGGAATAATCCTGTGCTAATGGTTCCGAAATCTGATAGATCTTATCGTTTCTGTCTTGACTCGCGAAAATTAAACGCGGTAACAAAAAAATATGCGTACGGTCTGCCATATATCACAGATATATTGGACAGCCTGGGAGATTCCAGGTACCTCAGCTCAATCGACCTTAGTTCTGCATTTTGGCAAATCCCAATTTCACCAGAATCAAGGCCAAAGACAGCGTTCACAGTACCATTCCGGAACTCGTTTCAATTTTCTAAAACCGCGTTCGGGGTTTCCAACGGCAGCGGGATTCTTCAATCCCTCATGGACTCGCTGTTTGGTTCCGGATTTGAGAGACGCGTGTTCGTATATTTAGACGACATCATCATTACAGGAACCTCATTTGACGAACATGCATCGCTGTTAACTCGAGTGCTAGAACGGTTAAAGTACGCTAATCTATCAATAAATTTTGAAAAATGTAAATTCTTTAGGTCAGAACTCAGTTATCTCGGCCATGTCGTTGATCGTTTTGGATTGAGAGTCAATCCAGACAAAGTTGCCGCAATTACTGCGTTTCCGACTCCAAAATCTAAAAAGGAGTTGCGTAGATTTCTCGGAATGGCCAGCTGGTATAGGCGATTCATTGAGGGATTCGCCACAACAGCTGCCCCGTTAAATCAATTGACGTCCACAAAACCTGGTTCACCGAAATTTTCCTGGAATCCCGTAGCTGAAGCCGCTTTTAATAAATTAAAAGCAGCAATATCATCAGCACCGGTCCTGGCGTGTCCTAACTACAACCTGCCGTTCAGAGTATACGCGGACGCCTCGGCTTACGGGACAGGCGCTGTTTTGACGCAGGGCAACGGCGAAGAGGAAAGGCCGGTGGCATTTTCAAGTCGGACCCTAACAGCGGCTGAGAGACATTACTCAGCGGTGGAACGAGAGGCCCTCGCAGTTTTACACGCCGTTGAACAGTGGAGGTGCTATTTAGAAGGCACAGCGTTATTTGAAATTCATACAGACAGCGCAGCCTTAAAATGGTTTCTTTCGATCGATTCGCCTACAGGTCGGTTGGCTCGATGGGGGGTTCGTCTCTCTCCGTACAATTTCCGTATAGTCCATCGGAAAGGGAGTGAGCAGAAGGTCCCAGACGCGTTATCTCGAGCTCCACTCGTAGCAAGTGTCAGCGTTTCTGAAACAGAGGATACCTGGTTCAAGAAGCAATACCTAGGTGTGGCAAATAATCCGATCGCTCATCCTAATTGGACGATTAAAAATGGCAAACTTTACCGATATAGTAAAGCAGACGGGGAAGTTGATCCAGAATTTCAGTGGAAGGAGGTCGTCATGTTAGAAGATCAAACCCGGTTGTTTAAAGAGTACCATGATAATCCAACTGCCGGTCATCTCGGGGTCTACAAAACATATAACCGATTAAGGCAACATTACTATTGGCCAGGGTTGTATCAAACGGTCGTCAAATATGTAGCAAATTGCAATACCTGCATGGCCACTAAACATGTAACAACAGGTCCATTGGGCACGATGAACTCACCCAAAAAGTGTAGTCGCCCGTTCGAATATATTGCCTTGGATATTCATGGCCCCATGGTGTCATCAAGCAAAGGAAACCGTTATATTTTGCTAATAACATGTTGTTTTAGCAAGTATACCATTATAATTCCATTGAAAGAGGCATCGTCGAGCAAAATGATTCCTTTAATTAAAGAGAAGGTGTTTTTAATTCACGGTGTCCCCAGGGTAATCCTAACCGATAACGGTAAACCATTCATTTCTAAAGAAATGAAGAAATTTTTTGAGGAGCATAAAATTCCCCAAATATTTAACACCCCATTTTATACCCCTCAGGTCAACCCCGTAGAAAGATATAATCGTACTCTAAGTACCATGCTATGCGCTTACGTGGGTAGATATCATAAATCCTGGGACATACATTTACCTGAGTTCCAGTATGCGTTGAATTCTGCCAAATCTGAATCTAGTCGTTTCAGTCCGAACTTTTTAGTTTTCGGTCGGGAACTGGTAACATCCGGCGAGGTTTATTCCGCAATGACGGCAGCGGAAACGCAAGCTGTCCTCATGTCACCGGAAGAAGACGATCGAATTGACAGGTTGGGTCAGCTGGAAAACATTTTTCAAATGGTTAAGGCCAATTTGCAGAAGCAACATGAGAGGAATAAGCACTCTTACAATAAGGGTCGCCGTACTCCGGTTCTGCAAAAGGGTGATGTTATTTGGAAAAAGACGCGTTTCCTTTCTAATAAAGGGAATAATTTCTCGGCTAAACTCGCCCCAAACTTCGAAGAGTTCCGCGTAAAGGAAAAGTTATCCGACAACGTCTATATATTGGAGACGTTGGCGGGGAAAGAAGTGGCAGGTACACATCATGCCAAAGATTTTAAAATCCCTGGAAATCTAACTCTGGATCCCCAAAAGTCTCCAGGTATTCAGATTCAGGATCCCGATCCATCGCAGTAATCATTTAAAATCAAATAAAAAAATAATAACCTTAAAATAGACTGTCAACTGTCATCTAATATGTTCATAATTCATTAAAATATTAAATAAAATTGGGTTTACCTTGTCATTCGGTGGTTGTTCAGCGACTTGTATAGTGAGCGTTTTGTTTTGATTATTTTATACGTCATAGTGTTGTTTTCCGAATGTAATCCATGTTGCAATTTCTGTTGTGATGTTATTCATCATATCCACAAACATTATATGATGGTTGTTATTAGGTTGGTGTTGTTAGACTGGAACATTATCGAATATGGGTCCAGTGCACACAACAGGTTGCCGCAGTTTCAGTGGAACCAATGCGACAATGCGTTCGTTCTGAAAAGTAAAGTTTTATTTAAGTAGCAGTGCAGCAAAGCGTTCTAGGCAGGAAAGTGAGGCTTCGATGAGGTGTCAACGATATTGGTGTGACACAGTAGCACATGTTATTTAGGGTTTCAGTGTCGAATGAAAGGATCGATATGCCTATTGGATTGGCTACCGTATTATAGATGGTGATGAATGCAGAGATTTATGATTGAAAGAATGTAAGAGCTTGTATGAAAGATTAATTACCGAGCTGTTCAACGTTCTTCTTGGGCTAATCCTTAAAAGTAGGTTCCTTGAATCGAATAAGGGCTTATCCTTGAATAGAATAAGGAAGGATTGGATCCCGGGTCGGACGCGTGAGGGGCGCATCGTTGACCCAGAGTCAGGTGAGTTCACAGGTTATAATCAGCGCGTGTTTAAAGCTGTCAAACTTGGGAAGCGTGTAGGAATGTTGAATGTTATGGTACTTACGTGAATTAGGCGAAAATTCCGCTGCTTCCGTGAATTTTCGGTTCGAGGCGGGGGGATTGTGACACGATTGCTGTTTTCCCCGATAAATTCGCATTGCACTTTAAGTAAACAACAATACACACACGCATGAGATGCATGCAGCGCCATCTTGATGCAATTCACAAGCCTTGCAAGCTAGGACTGTCAGATACGACATACGACTATCGTAGTATCTACAAGCGTACAATTGACAACGAATCTATTGTCGGCTAGTCGATTGCCACATTTAAATCTTGTATTCAGTTATGAAAATGGATTTTAGGAAAAAGAATAATTTTAATTAAGTCGGTAAAAATAAAGAAAGATCAAATTATAAACCAGGATGCTAGGAAAATTAATACAATAATTTATTTGGGTATTATACAATTTTTAATACACAAAATCATGATTAACATTGGTAATTAAATTCCGTACGTAAAAACGCGGACACTTAGCCACATTAAATCAGATCCGCTCAACTAGAAATTAAATCTAGTATTTTATAAAAATACTGTAACAATTATTCAAATTAATAAAATAAATGTAAATTAAGCACCGGAAGCCTAAACGAGTCGAGTAAGAAGCCATCATTAGACGGCCATGTTTCCGCCCTTTCTTTTTCGAATTCGCAATTCAGCTGGTGCGGTCGATATTAATTGAGAATCCCGTGGTGCACGTAATCAGATAAATTAACCCGGTGAGTTTTGAAGCGGTTGTTCAATATTTAGATACAAGATGAATCCTTATCCGTTCGGTTGGGAAGGGATGGATTGAAGAGTGAGCCGACTCCCTAGGATTGGGCAAACTGACTCCTCATTTTCCTTCTCTCCCACTTATTGCTCCTGTATAATTACAGGGATTCTCCTATCGGATTAATCTTCTCCGTTGGACCATTCCTGCCGATCTACCTACCGAATCGCAAGACGGTCGACCGCGACCAACGTAAACATCATCGCACGTACGAGAGTGCCGCCCGTCGCATGTACATCAGCCGCCGTCTCCCGTGGGAAAGCACGGCGTAGAGCGGGAAGAGGAAGAACGGGGATCGGCCAGCCGAAAAGAAACGCGACTCCGTCGAAGATCGTCACATCCTACATTCCCGTGTCCCCACGTGCTACAATCCAATAAGTGTTCTAAAATCCAATACTTTGCAAGCCGACCCTGGATAAGGATCGCACGTCTTTTGCTCTTCTTTCGATGATTCTAGTTTCTACTTTCTTTATATTCTCCTAATGGGGACTAAGATCCCAATAAATCGAATTCTAATAAAAACAAGTGACTTTTACTAAGGGGATTCTAGTTTCTACAGGTTACTATAGATTCTATAGGTCACCAAAGGTATCCCCCAACTATATGTCACAATTGGCGCCCAGCATAATTATCTAAGTATTGGATTATACTAAATCGTAAATCTAAATTAAAAAACCATAAAAAATTAAAAATTCAAATTTCTATTAAAATACTACCCTAATACTACTTAAACACCAAAATTATACTACTTAATGCTACATCTAGTTATTACTAATAGCTGCTAAAAAAACTACTAAGCATACTACGCTAAAATACTAAGTAAATTCTACAATAAAACTTCAACAAATTCAAACTTTTTATTAAAATCTTAAAATTAATAGCACGTGGAAGCACTTCCTAATTTTTCCTTTCAGATCTGTCGCAAGCCGGTGGGTAAGTCACTCATTGTTCAAGCTATTTGTTTTCAGTCGGGCGAAGTAGGATTTATCATCTTCTAATATTGAACAACAGCTAAATCAATATGGCTATCAAATATAAATTATTGCGTAAAGCAGAGCTCGAATTCGAAATATTAATTAGAAACGGTAAACTGGCTGAAAAGGTGGAAGAAAATAGAGTAATTTTGCGGGATCTGTTGGACAAAGAACCGGTTAAATCAATTTTATATAATGAAGAGTCGAAAAATGATATAATAAATTCATTATCGCGGCTTAAATCCGACATAAAATTATTAAAATCGAACACGGAGCAAGTCAATACTGAAATATTCCAGGAAAACTTCAATTCGTTATGCCGTAGATTCAAAATGAGTTTGAATATGCCGAAAGAGCTATCGCTCCTTTGGGAATACATAGAAGACTCGTGGCAGGAGTTGTCAGAACCTAAATCGGGAGTATCGACACCCATTTTTCATACAGCGCTCACACAAACAGTACCGTCAAGCGATGACGATGAGTCAAAACATATTACAATAAATACAGTAGATACAAAATTAACATCAGCATTAATGGTAGAGAATACAAATAATCCATTGCATAATAATATTGCGACCATTAAAGGGGTCGACATTTCAAAGCTCCGTTTGTCGTACGATGGTAGCAGCTGTGTCTTCGAATTCCTGGAGAGAATCGGTGAGTTAGCATCTAGTAGAATGATCGCAGAGACTTCATTATTGCGGGGGTTGCCGGAACTCTTGAATGGGCCCGCGTTACTGTGGTATCGTCAGGTGCGAGACTATTTAATCTCATGGGAACAGTTTCAACAGCTGCTGAAACAAAAATTTCAGCCTGAAGATTACCAATTCAGGTTATCTAAACAAATATATGTTAGGACGCAAGGTAAAAACGAAACCGTTGCAGACTACTTCTACTTAATGCACACCTTATTCAATCGTCTGGCTAGGCCCATGTCTGAAGATCAACGACTTGAAATACTGCTGCGTAACGTTCGGCCAGTGTATTCGAATCAGTTCGGGTTGAACGACCTGGATTCCGTCTCAAAGCTGCAAACTTTCTGTGAGCGTTTGGAGAAGAACCATCTCCGTTCAAAGTTCTTTGCAGAAACACCGGCGGATTTCTTGTCGACGGGTTCTAAACACTCCGTGGTCGGGGAGAGAGTCGCAGACAGGCCAAGGGTAGATAGTCGGTTAGATCATCCTGAAAAAAGGGATAACGTTAATAATCGGTCGCGAGTTTACGCGGTAAAGTCGTTTGGCAGGAGGCAAACCTGTTTAAGGTGCGAAACGAATGATCATCAATACTGGCATTGTCCGCGCAAGGAGGAAATATTTTGTTTTAGATGTAAAGCGCCCGGACAAAGAATTCCAACCTGCAGTAACTGCAAGAATAAAGATGCAGTAAATAGCCATAATCAGGATAGGTCAGGAACTCCTACGAATTATCGTAGTGATCAAAACCAAAAAAACTAGACATAGGCACTACTAGCAATCAGGTTCACGGGAGGCAGATTTGGTCTCGAAATGTCAATAGCAAGACGTATAAGAGTGACGGATCAATAGATCTTCCTACGGAGCTCCAGAAATCGATAATTCAAATAAATTGCTCTCAAACTGTTAGTAGCGCCGAAAAATTATTATATTTAGAAGTATGTTTTGGAAAAGTTTCTTTAAAAGGTTTGTTAGATTCTGGTTCCACTTTAAATATAATAGGATCGGAAGCCCATATTCAAATAATTAATCAAGGTTTCAAAATAGAGCCTTGTAAACCATTTTTCGTGACGTCTGCAAATGGAGTTAAATCTTTTTGTAGCGGTGCACTAAGACTACCAGTAACAATTAAAGGTGTTACGATAGTGTGTATATTTTACATTATTCCAGCCATAAATATACCATTGATTTTAGGTATAGATGTCTGGGAAAAATTTGGCCTAATTCCTAATGATATGCAATTTTTAAGAACTTGTAATACTTCGGAGATCAATACTTGTCGTTTAATCGAACCTATAATTACCGATTATGAGTATTTAAGTGTAGAACAACGGCTTATTGCCGATAATATCATTCAGCAATATCAGGATATTTCTAGGGAGAAGATTGGGTTAGGAAAGACATCTCTGATTGAACATGTGATAGATACCGGAGACGCGTTGCCAATTAAACAACGATATTACCGGCTTTCACCATCGAAATTGGAAGCATTAAATAACGAAGTGGATAGGATGCTGAGTTTAGGCGTCATTGAGCCAGCAATAAGCCCCTGGAATAATCCTGTGCTAATGGTTCCGAAATCTGATGGATCTTATCGTTTCTGTCTTGACTCGCGAAAATTAAACGCGGTAACAAAAAAATATGCGTACGGTCTGCCATATATCACAGATATATTGGACAGCCTGGGAGATTCCAGGTACCTCAGCTCAATCGACCTTAGTTCTGCATTTTGGCAAATCCCAATTTCACCAGAATCAAGGCCAAAGACAGCGTTCACAGTACCATTCCGGAACTCGTTTCAATTTTCTAAAACCGCGTTCGGGGTTTCCAACGGCAGCGGGATTCTTCAATCCCTCATGGACTCGCTGTTTGGTTCCGGATTTGAGAGACGCGTGTTCGTATATTTAGACGACATCATCATTACAGGAACCTCATTTGACGAACATGCATCGCTGTTAACTCGAGTGCTAGAACGGTTAAAGTACGCTAATCTATCAATAAATTTTGAAAAATGTAAATTCTTTAGGTCAGAACTCAGTTATCTCGGCCATGTCGTTGATCGTTTTGGATTGAGAGTCAATCCAGACAAAGTTGCCGCAATTACTGCGTTTCCGACTCCAAAATCTAAAAAGGAGTTGCGTAGATTTCTCGGAATGGCCAGCTGGTATAGGCGATTCATTGAGGGATTCGCCACAACAGCTGCCCCGTTAAATCAATTGACGTCCACAAAACCTGGTTCACCGAAATTTTCCTGGAATCCCGTAGCTGAAGCCGCTTTTAATAAATTAAAAGCAGCAATATCATCAGCACCGGTCCTGGCGTGTCCTAACTACAACCTGCCGTTCAGAGTATACGCGGACGCCTCGGCTTACGGGACAGGCGCTGTTTTGACGCAGGGCAACGGCGAAGAGGAAAGGCCGGTGGCATTTTCAAGTCGGACCCTAACAGCGGCTGAGAGACATTACTCAGCGGTGGAACGAGAGGCCCTCGCAGTTTTACACGCCGTTGAACAGTGGAGGTGCTATTTAGAAGGCACAGCGTTATTTGAAATTCATACAGACAGCGCAGCCTTAAAATGGTTTCTTTCGATCGATTCGCCTACAGGTCGGTTGGCTCGATGGGGGGTTCGTCTCTCTCCGTACAATTTCCGTATAGTCCATCGGAAAGGGAGTGAGCAGAAGGTCCCAGACGCGTTATCTCGAGCTCCACTCGTAGCAAGTGTCAGCGTTTCTGAAACAGAGGATACCTGGTTCAAGAAGCAATACCTAGGTGTGGCAAATAATCCGATCGCTCATCCTAATTGGACGATTAAAAATGGCAAACTTTACCGATATAGTAAAGCAGACGGGGAAGTTGATCCAGAATTTCAGTGGAAGGAGGTCGTCATGTTAGAAGATCAAACCCGGTTGTTTAAAGAGTACCATGATAATCCAACTGCCGGTCATCTCGGGGTCTACAAAACATATAACCGATTAAGGCAACATTACTATTGGCCAGGGTTGTATCAAACGGTCGTCAAATATGTAGCAAATTGCAATACCTGCATGGCCACTAAACATGTAACAACAGGTCCATTGGGCACGATGAACTCACCCAAAAAGTGTAGTCGCCCGTTCGAATATATTGCCTTGGATATTCATGGCCCCATGGTGTCATCAAGCAAAGGAAACCGTTATATTTTGCTAATAACATGTTGTTTTAGCAAGTATACCATTATAATTCCATTGAAAGAGGCATCGTCGAGCAAAATGATTCCTTTAATTAAAGAGAAGGTGTTTTTAATTCACGGTGTCCCCAGGGTAATCCTAACCGATAACGGTAAACCATTCATTTCTAAAGAAATGAAGAAATTTTTTGAGGAGCATAAAATTCCCCAAATATTTAACACCCCATTTTATACCCCTCAGGTCAACCCCGTAGAAAGATATAATCGTACTCTAAGTACCATGCTATGCGCTTACGTGGGTAGATATCATAAATCCTGGGACATACATTTACCTGAGTTCCAGTATGCGTTGAATTCTGCCAAATCTGAATCTAGTCGTTTCAGTCCGAACTTTTTAGTTTTCGGTCGGGAACTGGTAACATCCGGCGAGGTTTATTCCGCAATGACGGCAGCGGAAACGCAAGCTGTCCTCATGTCACCGGAAGAAGACGATCGAATTGACAGGTTGGGTCAGCTGGAAAACATTTTTCAAATGGTTAAGGCCAATTTGCAGAAGCAACATGAGAGGAATAAGCACTCTTACAATAAGGGTCGCCGTACTCCGGTTCTGCAAAAGGGTGATGTTATTTGGAAAAAGACGCGTTTCCTTTCTAATAAAGGGAATAATTTCTCGGCTAAACTCGCCCCAAACTTCGAAGAGTTCCGCGTAAAGGAAAAGTTATCCGACAAAGTCTATATATTGGAGACGTTGGCGGGGAAAGAAGTGGCAGGTACACATCATGCCAAAGATTTTAAAATCCCTGGAAATCTAACTCTGGATCCCCAAAAGTCTCCAGGTATTCAGATTCAGGATCCCGATCCATCGCAGTAATCATTTAAAATCAAATAAAAAAATAATAACCTTAAAATAGACTGTCAACTGTCATCTAATATGTTCATAATTCATTAAAATATTAAATAAAATTGGGTTTACCTTGTCATTCGGTGGTTGTTCAGCGACTTGTATAGTGAGCGTTTTGTTTTGATTATTTTATACGTCATAGTGTTGTTTTCCGAATGTAATCCATGTTGCAATTTCTGTTGTGATGTTATTCATCATATCCACAAACATTATATGATGGTTGTTATTAGGTTGGTGTTGTTAGACTGGAACATTATCGAATATGGGTCCAGTGCACACAACAGGTTGCCGCAGTTTCAGTGGAACCAATGCGACAATGCGTTCGTTCTGAAAAGTAAAGTTTTATTTAAGTAGCAGTGCAGCAAAGCGTTCTAGGCAGGAAAGTGAGGCTTCGATGAGGTGTCAACGATATTGGTGTGACACAGTAGCACATGTTATTTAGGGTTTCAGTGTCGAATGAAAGGATCGATATGCCTATTGGATTGGCTACCGTATTATAGATGGTGATGAATGCAGAGATTTATGATTGAAAGAATGTAAGAGCTTGTATGAAAGATTAATTACCGAGCTGTTCAACGTTCTTCTTGGGCTAATCCTTAAAAGTAGGTTCCTTGAATCGAATAAGGGCTTATCCTTGAATAGAATAAGGAAGGATTGGATCCCGGGTCGGACGCGTGAGGGGCGCATCGTTGACCCAGAGTCAGGTGAGTTCACAGGTTATAATCAGCGCGTGTTTAAAGCTGTCAAACTTGGGAAGCGTGTAGGAATGTTGAATGTTATGGTACTTACGTGAATTAGGCGAAAATTCCGCTGCTTCCGTGAATTTTCGGTTCGAGGCGGGGGGATTGTGACACGATTGCTGTTTTCCCCGATAAATTCGCATTGCACTTTAAGTAAACAACAATACACACACGCATGAGATGCATGCAGCGCCATCTTGATGCAATTCACAAGCCTTGCAAGCTAGGACTGTCAGATACGACATACGACTATCGTAGTATCTACAAGCGTACAATTGACAACGAATCTATTGTCGGCTAGTCGATTGCCACATTTAAATCTTGTATTCAGTTATGAAAATGGATTTTAGGAAAAAGAATAATTTTAATTAAGTCGGTAAAAATAAAGAAAGATCAAATTATAAACCAGGATGCTAGGAAAATTAATACAATAATTTATTTGGGTATTATACAATTTTTAATACACAAAATCATGATTAACATTGGTAATTAAATTCCGTACGTAAAAACGCGGACACTTAGCCACATTAAATCAGATCCGCTCAACTAGAAATTAAATCTAGTATTTTATAAAAATACTGTAACAATTATTCAAATTAATAAAATAAATGTAAATTAAGCACCGGAAGCCTAAACGAGTCGAGTAAGAAGCCATCATTAGACGGCCATGTTTCCGCCCTTTCTTTTTCGAATTCGCAATTCAGCTGGTGCGGTCGATATTAATTGAGAATCCCGTGGTGCACGTAATCAGATAAATTAACCCGGTGAGTTTTGAAGCGGTTGTTCAATATTTAGATACAAGATGAATCCTTATCCGTTCGGTTGGGAAGGGATGGATTGAAGAGTGAGCCGACTCCCTAGGATTGGGCAAACTGACTCCTCATTTTCCTTCTCTCCCACTTATTGCTCCTGTATAATTACAGGGATTCTCCTATCGGATTAATCTTCTCCGTTGGACCATTCCTGCCGATCTACCTACCGAATCGCAAGACGGTCGACCGCGACCAACGTAAACATCATCGCACGTACGAGAGTGCCGCCCGTCGCATGTACATCAGCCGCCGTCTCCCGTGGGAAAGCACGGCGTAGAGCGGGAAGAGGAAGAACGGGGATCGGCCAGCCGAAAAGAAACGCGACTCCGTCGAAGATCGTCACATCCTACATTCCCGTGTCCCCACGTGCTACAATCCAATAAGTGTTCTAAAATCCAATACTTTGCAAGCCGACCCTGGATAAGGATCGCACGTCTTTTGCTCTTCTTTCGATGATTCTAGTTTCTACTTTCTTTATATTCTCCTAATGGGGACTAAGATCCCAATAAATCGAATTCTAATAAAAACAAGTGACTTTTACTAAGGGGATTCTAGTTTCTACAGGTTACTATAGATTCTATAGGTCACCAAAGGTATCCCCCAACTATATATGTCACAATTGGCGCCCAGCATAATTATCTAAGTATTGGATTATACTAAATCGTAAATCTAAATTAAAAAACCATAAAAAATTAAAAATTCAAATTTCTATTAAAATACTACCCTAATACTACTTAAACACCAAAATTATACTACTTAATGCTACATCTAGTTATTACTAATAGCTGCTAAAAAAACTACTAAGCATACTACGCTAAAATACTAAGTAAATTCTACAATAAAACTTCAACAAATTCAAACTTTTTATTAAAATCTTAAAATTAATAGCACGTGGAAGCACTTCCTAATTTTTCCTTTCAGATCTGTCGCAAGCCGGTGGGTAAGTCACTCATTGTTCAAGCTATTTGTTTTCAGTCGGGCGAAGTAGGATTTATCATCTTCTAATATTGAACAACAGCTAAATCAATATGGCTATCAAATATAAATTATTGCGTAAAGCAGAGCTCGAATTCGAAATATTAATTAGAAACGGTAAACTGGCTGAAAAGGTGGAAGAAAATAGAGTAATTTTGCGGGATCTGTTGGACAAAGAACCGGTTAAATCAATTTTATATAATGAAGAGTCGAAAAATGATATAATAAATTCATTATCGCGGCTTAAATCCGACATAAAATTATTAAAATCGAACACGGAGCAAGTCAATACTGAAATATTCCAGGAAAACTTCAATTCGTTATGCCGTAGATTCAAAATGAGTTTGAATATGCCGAAAGAGCTATCGCTCCTTTGGGAATACATAGAAGACTCGTGGCAGGAGTTGTCAGAACCTAAATCGGGAGTATCGACACCCATTTTTCATACAGCGCTCACACAAACAGTACCGTCAAGCGATGACGATGAGTCAAAACATATTACAATAAATACAGTAGATACAAAATTAACATCAGCATTAATGGTAGAGAATACAAATAATCCATTGCATAATAATATTGCGACCATTAAAGGGGTCGACATTTCAAAGCTCCGTTTGTCGTACGATGGTAGCAGCTGTGTCTTCGAATTCCTGGAGAGAATCGGTGAGTTAGCATCTAGTAGAATGATCGCAGAGACTTCATTATTGCGGGGGTTGCCGGAACTCTTGAATGGGCCCGCGTTACTGTGGTATCGTCAGGTGCGAGACTATTTAATCTCATGGGAACAGTTTCAACAGCTGCTGAAACAAAAATTTCAGCCTGAAGATTACCAATTCAGGTTATCTAAACAAATATATGTTAGGACGCAAGGTAAAAACGAAACCGTTGCAGACTACTTCTACTTAATGCACACCTTATTCAATCGTCTGGCTAGGCCCATGTCTGAAGATCAACGACTTGAAATACTGCTGCGTAACGTTCGGCCAGTGTATTCGAATCAGTTCGGGTTGAACGACCTGGATTCCGTCTCAAAGCTGCAAACTTTCTGTGAGCGTTTGGAGAAGAACCATCTCCGTTCAAAGTTCTTTGCAGAAACACCGGCGGATTTCTTGTCGACGGGTTCTAAACACTCCGTGGTCGGGGAGAGAGTCGCAGACAGGCCAAGGGTAGATAGTCGGTTAGATCATCCTGAAAAAAGGGATAACGTTAATAATCGGTCGCGAGTTTACGCGGTAAAGTCGTTTGGCAGGAGGCAAACCTGTTTAAGGTGCGAAACGAATGATCATCAATACTGGCATTGTCCGCGCAAGGAGGAAATATTTTGTTTTAGATGTAAAGCGCCCGGACAAAGAATTCCAACCTGCAGTAACTGCAAGAATAAAGATGCAGTAAATAGCCATAATCAGGATAGGTCAGGAACTCCTACGAATTATCGTAGTGATCAAAACCAAAAAAACTAGACATAGGCACTACTAGCAATCAGGTTCACGGGAGGCAGATTTGGTCTCGAAATGTCAATAGCAAGACGTATAAGAGTGACGGATCAATAGATCTTCCTACGGAGCTCCAGAAATCGATAATTCAAATAAATTGCTCTCAAACTGTTAGTAGCGCCGAAAAATTATTATATTTAGAAGTATGTTTTGGAAAAGTTTCTTTAAAAGGTTTGTTAGATTCTGGTTCCACTTTAAATATAATAGGATCGGAAGCCCATATTCAAATAATTAATCAAGGTTTCAAAATAGAGCCTTGTAAACCATTTTTCGTGACGTCTGCAAATGGAGTTAAATCTTTTTGTAGCGGTGCACTAAGACTACCAGTAACAATTAAAGGTGTTACGATAGTGTGTATATTTTACATTATTCCAGCCATAAATATACCATTGATTTTAGGTATAGATGTCTGGGAAAAATTTGGCCTAATTCCTAATGATATGCAATTTTTAAGAACTTGTAATACTTCGGAGATCAATACTTGTCGTTTAATCGAACCTATAATTACCGATTATGAGTATTTAAGTGTAGAACAACGGCTTATTGCCGATAATATCATTCAGCAATATCAGGATATTTCTAGGGAGAAGATTGGGTTAGGAAAGACATCTCTGATTGAACATGTGATAGATACCGGAGACGCGTTGCCAATTAAACAACGATATTACCGGCTTTCACCATCGAAATTGGAAGCATTAAATAACGAAGTGGATAGGATGCTGAGTTTAGGCGTCATTGAGCCAGCAATAAGCCCCTGGAATAATCCTGTGCTAATGGTTCCGAAATCTGATAGATCTTATCGTTTCTGTCTTGACTCGCGAAAATTAAACGCGGTAACAAAAAAATATGCGTACGGTCTGCCATATATCACAGATATATTGGACAGCCTGGGAGATTCCAGGTACCTCAGCTCAATCGACCTTAGTTCTGCATTTTGGCAAATCCCAATTTCACCAGAATCAAGGCCAAAGACAGCGTTCACAGTACCATTCCGGAACTCGTTTCAATTTTCTAAAACCGCGTTCGGGGTTTCCAACGGCAGCGGGATTCTTCAATCCCTCATGGACTCGCTGTTTGGTTCCGGATTTGAGAGACGCGTGTTCGTATATTTAGACGACATCATCATTACAGGAACCTCATTTGACGAACATGCATCGCTGTTAACTCGAGTGCTAGAACGGTTAAAGTACGCTAATCTATCAATAAATTTTGAAAAATGTAAATTCTTTAGGTCAGAACTCAGTTATCTCGGCCATGTCGTTGATCGTTTTGGATTGAGAGTCAATCCAGACAAAGTTGCCGCAATTACTGCGTTTCCGACTCCAAAATCTAAAAAGGAGTTGCGTAGATTTCTCGGAATGGCCAGCTGGTATAGGCGATTCATTGAGGGATTCGCCACAACAGCTGCCCCGTTAAATCAATTGACGTCCACAAAACCTGGTTCACCGAAATTTTCCTGGAATCCCGTAGCTGAAGCCGCTTTTAATAAATTAAAAGCAGCAATATCATCAGCACCGGTCCTGGCGTGTCCTAACTACAACCTGCCGTTCAGAGTATACGCGGACGCCTCGGCTTACGGGACAGGCGCTGTTTTGACGCAGGGCAACGGCGAAGAGGAAAGGCCGGTGGCATTTTCAAGTCGGACCCTAACAGCGGCTGAGAGACATTACTCAGCGGTGGAACGAGAGGCCCTCGCAGTTTTACACGCCGTTGAACAGTGGAGGTGCTATTTAGAAGGCACAGCGTTATTTGAAATTCATACAGACAGCGCAGCCTTAAAATGGTTTCTTTCGATCGATTCGCCTACAGGTCGGTTGGCTCGATGGGGGGTTCGTCTCTCTCCGTACAATTTCCGTATAGTCCATCGGAAAGGGAGTGAGCAGAAGGTCCCAGACGCGTTATCTCGAGCTCCACTCGTAGCAAGTGTCAGCGTTTCTGAAACAGAGGATACCTGGTTCAAGAAGCAATACCTAGGTGTGGCAAATAATCCGATCGCTCATCCTAATTGGACGATTAAAAATGGCAAACTTTACCGATATAGTAAAGCAGACGGGGAAGTTGATCCAGAATTTCAGTGGAAGGAGGTCGTCATGTTAGAAGATCAAACCCGGTTGTTTAAAGAGTACCATGATAATCCAACTGCCGGTCATCTCGGGGTCTACAAAACATATAACCGATTAAGGCAACATTACTATTGGCCAGGGTTGTATCAAACGGTCGTCAAATATGTAGCAAATTGCAATACCTGCATGGCCACTAAACATGTAACAACAGGTCCATTGGGCACGATGAACTCACCCAAAAAGTGTAGTCGCCCGTTCGAATATATTGCCTTGGATATTCATGGCCCCATGGTGTCATCAAGCAAAGGAAACCGTTATATTTTGCTAATAACATGTTGTTTTAGCAAGTATACCATTATAATTCCATTGAAAGAGGCATCGTCGAGCAAAATGATTCCTTTAATTAAAGAGAAGGTGTTTTTAATTCACGGTGTCCCCAGGGTAATCCTAACCGATAACGGTAAACCATTCATTTCTAAAGAAATGAAGAAATTTTTTGAGGAGCATAAAATTCCCCAAATATTTAACACCCCATTTTATACCCCTCAGGTCAACCCCGTAGAAAGATATAATCGTACTCTAAGTACCATGCTATGCGCTTACGTGGGTAGATATCATAAATCCTGGGACATACATTTACCTGAGTTCCAGTATGCGTTGAATTCTGCCAAATCTGAATCTAGTCGTTTCAGTCCGAACTTTTTAGTTTTCGGTCGGGAACTGGTAACATCCGGCGAGGTTTATTCCGCAATGACGGCAGCGGAAACGCAAGCTGTCCTCATGTCACCGGAAGAAGACGATCGAATTGACAGGTTGGGTCAGCTGGAAAACATTTTTCAAATGGTTAAGGCCAATTTGCAGAAGCAACATGAGAGGAATAAGCACTCTTACAATAAGGGTCGCCGTACTCCGGTTCTGCAAAAGGGTGATGTTATTTGGAAAAAGACGCGTTTCCTTTCTAATAAAGGGAATAATTTCTCGGCTAAACTCGCCCCAAACTTCGAAGAGTTCCGCGTAAAGGAAAAGTTATCCGACAACGTCTATATATTGGAGACGTTGGCGGGGAAAGAAGTGGCAGGTACACATCATGCCAAAGATTTTAAAATCCCTGGAAATCTAACTCTGGATCCCCAAAAGTCTCCAGGTATTCAGATTCAGGATCCCGATCCATCGCAGTAATCATTTAAAATCAAATAAAAAAATAATAACCTTAAAATAGACTGTCAACTGTCATCTAATATGTTCATAATTCATTAAAATATTAAATAAAATTGGGTTTACCTTGTCATTCGGTGGTTGTTCAGCGACTTGTATAGTGAGCGTTTTGTTTTGATTATTTTATACGTCATAGTGTTGTTTTCCGAATGTAATCCATGTTGCAATTTCTGTTGTGATGTTATTCATCATATCCACAAACATTATATGATGGTTGTTATTAGGTTGGTGTTGTTAGACTGGAACATTATCGAATATGGGTCCAGTGCACACAACAGGTTGCCGCAGTTTCAGTGGAACCAATGCGACAATGCGTTCGTTCTGAAAAGTAAAGTTTTATTTAAGTAGCAGTGCAGCAAAGCGTTCTAGGCAGGAAAGTGAGGCTTCGATGAGGTGTCAACGATATTGGTGTGACACAGTAGCACATGTTATTTAGGGTTTCAGTGTCGAATGAAAGGATCGATATGCCTATTGGATTGGCTACCGTATTATAGATGGTGATGAATGCAGAGATTTATGATTGAAAGAATGTAAGAGCTTGTATGAAAGATTAATTACCGAGCTGTTCAACGTTCTTCTTGGGCTAATCCTTAAAAGTAGGTTCCTTGAATCGAATAAGGGCTTATCCTTGAATAGAATAAGGAAGGATTGGATCCCGGGTCGGACGCGTGAGGGGCGCATCGTTGACCCAGAGTCAGGTGAGTTCACAGGTTATAATCAGCGCGTGTTTAAAGCTGTCAAACTTGGGAAGCGTGTAGGAATGTTGAATGTTATGGTACTTACGTGAATTAGGCGAAAATTCCGCTGCTTCCGTGAATTTTCGGTTCGAGGCGGGGGGATTGTGACACGATTGCTGTTTTCCCCGATAAATTCGCATTGCACTTTAAGTAAACAACAATACACACACGCATGAGATGCATGCAGCGCCATCTTGATGCAATTCACAAGCCTTGCAAGCTAGGACTGTCAGATACGACATACGACTATCGTAGTATCTACAAGCGTACAATTGACAACGAATCTATTGTCGGCTAGTCGATTGCCACATTTAAATCTTGTATTCAGTTATGAAAATGGATTTTAGGAAAAAGAATAATTTTAATTAAGTCGGTAAAAATAAAGAAAGATCAAATTATAAACCAGGATGCTAGGAAAATTAATACAATAATTTATTTGGGTATTATACAATTTTTAATACACAAAATCATGATTAACATTGGTAATTAAATTCCGTACGTAAAAACGCGGACACTTAGCCACATTAAATCAGATCCGCTCAACTAGAAATTAAATCTAGTATTTTATAAAAATACTGTAACAATTATTCAAATTAATAAAATAAATGTAAATTAAGCACCGGAAGCCTAAACGAGTCGAGTAAGAAGCCATCATTAGACGGCCATGTTTCCGCCCTTTCTTTTTCGAATTCGCAATTCAGCTGGTGCGGTCGATATTAATTGAGAATCCCGTGGTGCACGTAATCAGATAAATTAACCCGGTGAGTTTTGAAGCGGTTGTTCAATATTTAGATACAAGATGAATCCTTATCCGTTCGGTTGGGAAGGGATGGATTGAAGAGTGAGCCGACTCCCTAGGATTGGGCAAACTGACTCCTCATTTTCCTTCTCTCCCACTTATTGCTCCTGTATAATTACAGGGATTCTCCTATCGGATTAATCTTCTCCGTTGGACCATTCCTGCCGATCTACCTACCGAATCGCAAGACGGTCGACCGCGACCAACGTAAACATCATCGCACGTACGAGAGTGCCGCCCGTCGCATGTACATCAGCCGCCGTCTCCCGTGGGAAAGCACGGCGTAGAGCGGGAAGAGGAAGAACGGGGATCGGCCAGCCGAAAAGAAACGCGACTCCGTCGAAGATCGTCACATCCTACATTCCCGTGTCCCCACGTGCTACAATCCAATAAGTGTTCTAAAATCCAATACTTTGCAAGCCGACCCTGGATAAGGATCGCACGTCTTTTGCTCTTCTTTCGATGATTCTAGTTTCTACTTTCTTTATATTCTCCTAATGGGGACTAAGATCCCAATAAATCGAATTCTAATAAAAACAAGTGACTTTTACTAAGGGGATTCTAGTTTCTACAGGTTACTATAGATTCTATAGGTCACCAAAGGTATCCCCCAACTATATATGTCACAATTGGCGCCCAGCATAATTATCTAAGTATTGGATTATACTAAATCGTAAATCTAAATTAAAAAACCATAAAAAATTAAAAATTCAAATTTCTATTAAAATACTACCCTAATACTACTTAAACACCAAAATTATACTACTTAATGCTACATCTAGTTATTACTAATAGCTGCTAAAAAAACTACTAAGCATACTACGCTAAAATACTAAGTAAATTCTACAATAAAACTTCAACAAATTCAAACTTTTTATTAAAATCTTAAAATTAATAGCACGTGGAAGCACTTCCTAATTTTTCCTTTCAGATCTGTCGCAAGCCGGTGGGTAAGTCACTCATTGTTCAAGCTATTTGTTTTCAGTCGGGCGAAGTAGGATTTATCATCTTCTAATATTGAACAACAGCTAAATCAATATGGCTATCAAATATAAATTATTGCGTAAAGCAGAGCTCGAATTCGAAATATTAATTAGAAACGGTAAACTGGCTGAAAAGGTGGAAGAAAATAGAGTAATTTTGCGGGATCTGTTGGACAAAGAACCGGTTAAATCAATTTTATATAATGAAGAGTCGAAAAATGATATAATAAATTCATTATCGCGGCTTAAATCCGACATAAAATTATTAAAATCGAACACGGAGCAAGTCAATACTGAAATATTCCAGGAAAACTTCAATTCGTTATGCCGTAGATTCAAAATGAGTTTGAATATGCCGAAAGAGCTATCGCTCCTTTGGGAATACATAGAAGACTCGTGGCAGGAGTTGTCAGAACCTAAATCGGGAGTATCGACACCCATTTTTCATACAGCGCTCACACAAACAGTACCGTCAAGCGATGACGATGAGTCAAAACATATTACAATAAATACAGTAGATACAAAATTAACATCAGCATTAATGGTAGAGAATACAAATAATCCATTGCATAATAATATTGCGACCATTAAAGGGGTCGACATTTCAAAGCTCCGTTTGTCGTACGATGGTAGCAGCTGTGTCTTCGAATTCCTGGAGAGAATCGGTGAGTTAGCATCTAGTAGAATGATCGCAGAGACTTCATTATTGCGGGGGTTGCCGGAACTCTTGAATGGGCCCGCGTTACTGTGGTATCGTCAGGTGCGAGACTATTTAATCTCATGGGAACAGTTTCAACAGCTGCTGAAACAAAAATTTCAGCCTGAAGATTACCAATTCAGGTTATCTAAACAAATATATGTTAGGACGCAAGGTAAAAACGAAACCGTTGCAGACTACTTCTACTTAATGCACACCTTATTCAATCGTCTGGCTAGGCCCATGTCTGAAGATCAACGACTTGAAATACTGCTGCGTAACGTTCGGCCAGTGTATTCGAATCAGTTCGGGTTGAACGACCTGGATTCCGTCTCAAAGCTGCAAACTTTCTGTGAGCGTTTGGAGAAGAACCATCTCCGTTCAAAGTTCTTTGCAGAAACACCGGCGGATTTCTTGTCGACGGGTTCTAAACACTCCGTGGTCGGGGAGAGAGTCGCAGACAGGCCAAGGGTAGATAGTCGGTTAGATCATCCTGAAAAAAGGGATAACGTTAATAATCGGTCGCGAGTTTACGCGGTAAAGTCGTTTGGCAGGAGGCAAACCTGTTTAAGGTGCGAAACGAATGATCATCAATACTGGCATTGTCCGCGCAAGGAGGAAATATTTTGTTTTAGATGTAAAGCGCCCGGACAAAGAATTCCAACCTGCAGTAACTGCAAGAATAAAGATGCAGTAAATAGCCATAATCAGGATAGGTCAGGAACTCCTACGAATTATCGTAGTGATCAAAACCAAAAAAACTAGACATAGGCACTACTAGCAATCAGGTTCACGGGAGGCAGATTTGGTCTCGAAATGTCAATAGCAAGACGTATAAGAGTGACGGATCAATAGATCTTCCTACGGAGCTCCAGAAATCGATAATTCAAATAAATTGCTCTCAAACTGTTAGTAGCGCCGAAAAATTATTATATTTAGAAGTATGTTTTGGAAAAGTTTCTTTAAAAGGTTTGTTAGATTCTGGTTCCACTTTAAATATAATAGGATCGGAAGCCCATATTCAAATAATTAATCAAGGTTTCAAAATAGAGCCTTGTAAACCATTTTTCGTGACGTCTGCAAATGGAGTTAAATCTTTTTGTAGCGGTGCACTAAGACTACCAGTAACAATTAAAGGTGTTACGATAGTGTGTATATTTTACATTATTCCAGCCATAAATATACCATTGATTTTAGGTATAGATGTCTGGGAAAAATTTGGCCTAATTCCTAATGATATGCAATTTTTAAGAACTTGTAATACTTCGGAGATCAATACTTGTCGTTTAATCGAACCTATAATTACCGATTATGAGTATTTAAGTGTAGAACAACGGCTTATTGCCGATAATATCATTCAGCAATATCAGGATATTTCTAGGGAGAAGATTGGGTTAGGAAAGACATCTCTGATTGAACATGTGATAGATACCGGAGACGCGTTGCCAATTAAACAACGATATTACCGGCTTTCACCATCGAAATTGGAAGCATTAAATAACGAAGTGGATAGGATGCTGAGTTTAGGCGTCATTGAGCCAGCAATAAGCCCCTGGAATAATCCTGTGCTAATGGTTCCGAAATCTGATAGATCTTATCGTTTCTGTCTTGACTCGCGAAAATTAAACGCGGTAACAAAAAAATATGCGTACGGTCTGCCATATATCACAGATATATTGGACAGCCTGGGAGATTCCAGGTACCTCAGCTCAATCGACCTTAGTTCTGCATTTTGGCAAATCCCAATTTCACCAGAATCAAGGCCAAAGACAGCGTTCACAGTACCATTCCGGAACTCGTTTCAATTTTCTAAAACCGCGTTCGGGGTTTCCAACGGCAGCGGGATTCTTCAATCCCTCATGGACTCGCTGTTTGGTTCCGGATTTGAGAGACGCGTGTTCGTATATTTAGACGACATCATCATTACAGGAACCTCATTTGACGAACATGCATCGCTGTTAACTCGAGTGCTAGAACGGTTAAAGTACGCTAATCTATCAATAAATTTTGAAAAATGTAAATTCTTTAGGTCAGAACTCAGTTATCTCGGCCATGTCGTTGATCGTTTTGGATTGAGAGTCAATCCAGACAAAGTTGCCGCAATTACTGCGTTTCCGACTCCAAAATCTAAAAAGGAGTTGCGTAGATTTCTCGGAATGGCCAGCTGGTATAGGCGATTCATTGAGGGATTCGCCACAACAGCTGCCCCGTTAAATCAATTGACGTCCACAAAACCTGGTTCACCGAAATTTTCCTGGAATCCCGTAGCTGAAGCCGCTTTTAATAAATTAAAAGCAGCAATATCATCAGCACCGGTCCTGGCGTGTCCTAACTACAACCTGCCGTTCAGAGTATACGCGGACGCCTCGGCTTACGGGACAGGCGCTGTTTTGACGCAGGGCAACGGCGAAGAGGAAAGGCCGGTGGCATTTTCAAGTCGGACCCTAACAGCGGCTGAGAGACATTACTCAGCGGTGGAACGAGAGGCCCTCGCAGTTTTACACGCCGTTGAACAGTGGAGGTGCTATTTAGAAGGCACAGCGTTATTTGAAATTCATACAGACAGCGCAGCCTTAAAATGGTTTCTTTCGATCGATTCGCCTACAGGTCGGTTGGCTCGATGGGGGGTTCGTCTCTCTCCGTACAATTTCCGTATAGTCCATCGGAAAGGGAGTGAGCAGAAGGTCCCAGACGCGTTATCTCGAGCTCCACTCGTAGCAAGTGTCAGCGTTTCTGAAACAGAGGATACCTGGTTCAAGAAGCAATACCTAGGTGTGGCAAATAATCCGATCGCTCATCCTAATTGGACGATTAAAAATGGCAAACTTTACCGATATAGTAAAGCAGACGGGGAAGTTGATCCAGAATTTCAGTGGAAGGAGGTCGTCATGTTAGAAGATCAAACCCGGTTGTTTAAAGAGTACCATGATAATCCAACTGCCGGTCATCTCGGGGTCTACAAAACATATAACCGATTAAGGCAACATTACTATTGGCCAGGGTTGTATCAAACGGTCGTCAAATATGTAGCAAATTGCAATACCTGCATGGCCACTAAACATGTAACAACAGGTCCATTGGGCACGATGAACTCACCCAAAAAGTGTAGTCGCCCGTTCGAATATATTGCCTTGGATATTCATGGCCCCATGGTGTCATCAAGCAAAGGAAACCGTTATATTTTGCTAATAACATGTTGTTTTAGCAAGTATACCATTATAATTCCATTGAAAGAGGCATCGTCGAGCAAAATGATTCCTTTAATTAAAGAGAAGGTGTTTTTAATTCACGGTGTCCCCAGGGTAATCCTAACCGATAACGGTAAACCATTCATTTCTAAAGAAATGAAGAAATTTTTTGAGGAGCATAAAATTCCCCAAATATTTAACACCCCATTTTATACCCCTCAGGTCAACCCCGTAGAAAGATATAATCGTACTCTAAGTACCATGCTATGCGCTTACGTGGGTAGATATCATAAATCCTGGGACATACATTTACCTGAGTTCCAGTATGCGTTGAATTCTGCCAAATCTGAATCTAGTCGTTTCAGTCCGAACTTTTTAGTTTTCGGTCGGGAACTGGTAACATCCGGCGAGGTTTATTCCGCAATGACGGCAGCGGAAACGCAAGCTGTCCTCATGTCACCGGAAGAAGACGATCGAATTGACAGGTTGGGTCAGCTGGAAAACATTTTTCAAATGGTTAAGGCCAATTTGCAGAAGCAACATGAGAGGAATAAGCACTCTTACAATAAGGGTCGCCGTACTCCGGTTCTGCAAAAGGGTGATGTTATTTGGAAAAAGACGCGTTTCCTTTCTAATAAAGGGAATAATTTCTCGGCTAAACTCGCCCCAAACTTCGAAGAGTTCCGCGTAAAGGAAAAGTTATCCGACAACGTCTATATATTGGAGACGTTGGCGGGGAAAGAAGTGGCAGGTACACATCATGCCAAAGATTTTAAAATCCCTGGAAATCTAACTCTGGATCCCCAAAAGTCTCCAGGTATTCAGATTCAGGATCCCGATCCATCGCAGTAATCATTTAAAATCAAATAAAAAAATAATAACCTTAAAATAGACTGTCAACTGTCATCTAATATGTTCATAATTCATTAAAATATTAAATAAAATTGGGTTTACCTTGTCATTCGGTGGTTGTTCAGCGACTTGTATAGTGAGCGTTTTGTTTTGATTATTTTATACGTCCATAGTGTTGTTTTCCGAATGTAATCCATGTTGCAATTTCTGTTGTGATGTTATTCATCATATCCACAAACATTATATGATGGTTGTTATTAGGTTGGTGTTGTTAGACTGGAACATTATCGAATATGGGTCCAGTGCACACAACAGGTTGCCGCAGTTTCAGTGGAACCAATGCGACAATGCGTTCGTTCTGAAAAGTAAAGTTTTATTTAAGTAGCAGTGCAGCAAAGCGTTCTAGGCAGGAAAGTGAGGCTTCGATGAGGTGTCAACGATATTGGTGTGACACAGTAGCACATGTTATTTAGGGTTTCAGTGTCGAATGAAAGGATCGATATGCCTATTGGATTGGCTACCGTATTATAGATGGTGATGAATGCAGAGATTTATGATTGAAAGAATGTAAGAGCTTGTATGAAAGATTAATTACCGAGCTGTTCAACGTTCTTCTTGGGCTAATCCTTAAAAGTAGGTTCCTTGAATCGAATAAGGGCTTATCCTTGAATAGAATAAGGAAGGATTGGATCCCGGGTCGGACGCGTGAGGGGCGCATCGTTGACCCAGAGTCAGGTGAGTTCACAGGTTATAATCAGCGCGTGTTTAAAGCTGTCAAACTTGGGAAGCGTGTAGGGAATGTTGAATGTTATGGTACTTACGTGAATTAGGCGAAAATTCCGCTGCTTCCGTGAATTTTCGGTTCGAGGCGGGGGGATTGTGACACGATTGCTGTTTTCCCCGATAAATTCGCATTGCACTTTAAGTAAACAACAATACACACACGCATGAGATGCATGCAGCGCCATCTTGATGCAATTCACAAGCCTTGCAAGCTAGGACTGTCAGATACGACATACGACTATCGTAGTATCTACAAGCGTACAATTGACAACGAATCTATTGTCGGCTAGTCGATTGCCACATTTAAATCTTGTATTCAGTTATGAAAATGGATTTTAGGAAAAAGAATAATTTTAATTAAGTCGGTAAAAATAAAGAAAGATCAAATTATAAACCAGGATGCTAGGGAAAATTAATACAATAATTTATTTGGGTATTATACAATTTTTAATACACAAAATCATGATTAACATTGGTAATTAAATTCCGTACGTAAAAACGCGGACACTTAGCCACATTAAATCAGATCCGCTCAACTAGAAATTAAATCTAGTATTTTTATAAAAATACTGTAACAATTATTCAAATTAATAAAATAAATGTAAATTAAGCACCGGAAGCCTAAACGAGTCGAGTAAGAAGCCATCATTAGACGGCCATGTTTCCGCCCTTTCTTTTTCGAATTCGCAATTCAGCTGGTGCGGTCGATATTAATTGAGAATCCCGTGGTGCACGTAATCAGATAAATTAACCCGGTGAGTTTTGAAGCGGTTGTTCAATATTTAGATACAAGATGAATCCTTATCCGTTCGGTTGGGAAGGGATGGATTGAAGAGTGAGCCGACTCCCTAGGATTGGGCAAACTGACTCCTCATTTTCCTTCTCTCCCACTTATTGCTCCTGTATAATTACAGGTCTCCTATCGGATTAATCTTCTCCGTTGGACCATTCCTGCCGATCTACCTACCGAATCGCAAGACGGTCGACCGCGACCAACGTAAACATCATCGCACGTACGAGAGTGCCGCCCGTCGCATGTACATCAGCCGCCGTCTCCCGTGGGAAAGCACGGCGTAGAGCGGGAAGAGGAAGAACGGGGATCGGCCAGCCGAAAAGAAACGCGACTCCGTCGAAGATCGTCACATCCTACATTCCCGTGTCCCCACGTGCTACAATCCAATAAGTGTTCTAAAATCCAATACTTTGCAAGCCGACCCTGGATAAGGATCGCACGTCTTTTGCTCTTCTTTCGATGATTCTAGTTTCTACTTTCTTTATATTCTCCTAATGGGGACTAAGATCCCAATAAATCGAATTCTAATAAAAACAAGTGACTTTTACTAAGGGGATTCTAGTTTCTACAGGTTACTATAGATTCTATAGGTCACCAAAGGTATCCCCCAACTATATATGTCACAATATATATATATATATATATATATATATATATATATATATATATATATATATATATATATATATATATATATATATATACATATATACATATATATATATATATATATATATATATATATATATATATATATATATATATATATATATATATATATATATATATATATATATATATATATATATATATATATATATATATATATATATATATATATATATATATATATATATATATATATATATATATATATATATATATATATATATATATATATATATATATATATATATATATATATATATATATATATATATATATAT
>CALYMY010000462.1:0-27399 GCA_944548615.1 Micropterix aruncella | reverse complement strand
TAGAGACGTGAAATTTGGTATAGGCATTCCATTATGATGGCAATTACTAAGTTCCACCATGACATGGCTGCTGCACCCAGGGTTGGCTCCCGACGAGGGAACTCCTCAACGGTCAACCGTAGAGACGTGAAATTTGGTATAGGCATTCCATTATGACGGCAATTTCTAAGTTCCACCATGACATCGCTGCTGCACCCAGGGTTGGCTCCCGACGAGGGAACTCCTCAACGGTCAACCGTAGAGACGTGAAATTTGGTATAGGCATTCCATTATGATGGCAATTACTAAGTTCCACCATGACATGGCTGCTGCACCCAGGGTTGGCTCCCGACGAGGGAACTCCTCAACGGTCAACCGTAGAGACGTGAAATTTGGTATAGGCATTCCATTATGATGGCAATTACTAAGTTCCACCATGACATGGCTGCTGCACCCAGGGTTGGCTCCCGACGAGGGAACTCCTGAACATAGAAATTGTTATGAATAAATGTCATTTTTCGAAAAAGACCGTGATAGAGTAAATAAAACGCGTTACGGTGTTTGGGCATAACGAAGGCCTTTGAAATCTCTACGAAATGGCATTTTCGAAATTTTGACATTTTGAAATTTTTTATATAAACTTTCATTTTGAACATAGAAATTGTTATGAAAAAATCACATTTTTCACAAAAGAACGAGATAGAGTAAACCTACCGCGTTGCGGTCTTTGGCGAGATCGACACCCCGCTTAAGCTCTACAAAATGGCATTTTTGAAATTTTGACTTTTTGAAAAATTTTATATAAAATTTCATTTTAAACATAGAAATTATTATGAAAAAATCATATTTTTCGAAAAAGATCGTGATAGAGTAAACCTATAGGGTTACGGCGTTCGGACAGAACGACGGCCTTGGTAATCTCTACAAAATGGCATTTTCGAAATTTTGACATTTTGAAAAATTTTATATAAAATTTCATTTTAAACATAGAAATTGTTATGAAAAAATCACATTTTTCGAAAAAGATCGTGATAGAGTAAACCTATAGGGTTACGGCGTTCGGACAGAACGACGGCCTTGGTAATCTCTACAAAATGGCATTTTCGAAATTTTGACATTTTGAAATTTTTTATATAAACTTTCATTTTGAACATAGAAATTGTTATGAAAAAATCACATTTTTCGAAATAAATCGAGATAGAGTAAACCTACCGCGTTGCGGTCTTTGGCGAGATCGACACCCCGCTTAAGCTCTACAAAATGGCATTTTTGAAATTTTGACATTTTGAAAAATTTTATATAAAATTTCATTTTAAACATAGAAATTATAATGAAAAAATCACATTTTTCGAAAAAGATCGTGATAGAGTAAACCTATAGCGTTACGGCGTTCGGACAGAACCACGGCCTTGGTAATCTCTACGAAATGGCATTTTCGAAATTTTGACATTTTGAAATTTTTTATATAAACTTTCATTTTGAACATAGAAATTGTTATGAATAAATGACATTTTTCGAAAAAGACCGTGATAGAGTAAACCTACCGCGTTGCGGTCTTTGGCTAGATCGACACCCCGCTTAAGCTCTACAAAATGGCATTTTTGAAATTTTGACATTTTGAAAAATTTTATATAAAATTTCATTTTAAACATAGAAATTATTATGAAAAAATCACATTTTTCGAAAAAGATCGTGATAGAGTAAACCTATAGCGTTACGGCGTTCGGACAGAACGACGGCCTTGGTAATCTCTACAAAATGGCATTTTCGAAATTTTGACATTTTGAAAAATTTTATATAAAATTTCATTTTAAACATAGAAATTGTTATGAAAAAATCACATTTTTCGAAAAAGATCGTGATAGAGTAAACCTATAGCGTTACGGCGTTCGGACAGAACGACGACCTTGGTAATCTCTACAAAATGGCATTTTCGAAATTTTGACATTTTGAAAAATTTTATATAAACTTTCATTTTGAACATAGAAATTGTTATGAAAAAATCACATTTTTCGAAATAAATCGAGATAGAGTAAACCTACCGCGTTGCGGTCTTTGGCGAGATCGACACCCCGCTTAAGCTCTACAAAATGGCATTTTTGAAATTTTGATATTTTGAAAATTTTTATATAAACTTTCATTTTGAACTTGGAAATTATTATGAAAAAATCACATTTTTCGAAATAAATCGAGATAGAGTAAACCTAACGCGTTACGGTGTTCGGACAGAACGAAGGCCTTTGAAATCTCTACGAAATGGCATTTTCGAAATTTTGACATTTTGAATTTTTTTATATAAACTTTCATTTTGAACATAGAAATTGTTATGAAAAAATCACATTTTTCGAAATAAATTGGCTTCCGACGTTTGAGGGCTATTGCGCTAAAAGGCATCAATAGTCCTCCCTGTTTATTATTATCTAATAGAGTTTTGCTTTGCGCATCTAACGCTTCTTTTAATTTTCAAATCTGAGTAATATTAACGGAATTATAGACGATTTAATATCTGTATAGGTATATTGATTTATCGATTTAACGGTTTTGTTTCCATAGTAACGAGCTCAGGCGGTGGCCCGACTCGCAATAGAATATTTATCGATTTAACGATTTCTGTTTCTATGGTAACTTCAGCCCTCGTCATACTTGCGAAAGTTTATTTATCGATTTTACGATGTTTGTTTTCAATAGTAGCGATCCGAGCCAAGGGAGTTTTAGTATTTTTCCCGCGGCTTCGTTTAATAAATTAAATATTATATTCTTTATTTTATCATATACACACAAGCGAGGTGTCAAAAGATAGGGTTTTAGAACGCTTTTCATTTCATTGCTTCTGCTTTTTATCTCGTCTTCTTCTTCTTCTTTAATTACTTTTCAATACTATTTAATCTGTGCTTTTTCATTTTCATTTTCAGTGCCTTTGATCAACGAGAAGAGACAATATGGAGACCACAGAAATAGAAGTGCCGTTTCGGAATTTCGAAGAAATACCGGAAAGAGCCAGAGATATTGCCCGCGAGGCGTTAAACGAATTAAAAGGAGTAAACAACCTACGGAAAGAGGTACGTGACAAGGACGAGGGAACTCCTCAACGGTCAACCGTAGAGACGTGAAATTTGGTATAGGCATTCCATTATGATGGCAATTACTAAGTTCCACCATGACATGGCTGCTGCACCCAGGGTTGGCTCCCGACGAGGGAACTCCTCAACGGTCAACCGTAGAGACGTGAAATTTGGTATAGGCATTCCATTATGATGGCAATTACTAAGTTCCACCATGACATGGCTGCTGCACCCAGGGTTGGCTCCCGACGAGGGAACTCCTCAACGGTCAACCGTAGAGACGTGAAATTTGGTATAGGCATTCCATTATGATGGCAATTACTAAGTTCCACCATGACATGGCTGCTGCACCCAGGGTTGGCTCCCGACGAGGGAACTCCTCAACGGTCAACCGTAGAGACGTGAAATTTGGTATAGGCATTCCATTATGATGGCAATTACTAAGTTCCACCATGACATGGCTGCTGCACCCAGGGTTGGCTCCCGACGAGGGAACTCCTGAACATAGAAATTGTTATGAATAAATGTCATTTTTCGAAAAAGACCGTGATAGAGTAAATAAAACGCGTTACGGTGTTTGGGCATAACGAAGGCCTTTGAAATCTCTACGAAATGGCATTTTCGAAATTTTGACATTTTGAAATTTTTTATATAAACTTTCATTTTGAACATAGAAATTGTTATGAAAAAATCACATTTTTCACAAAAGAACGAGATAGAGTAAACCTACCGCGTTGCGGTCTTTGGCGAGATCGACACCCCGCTTAAGCTCTACAAAATGGCATTTTTGAAATTTTGACTTTTTGAAAAATTTTATATAAAATTTCATTTTAAACATAGAAATTATTATGAAAAAATCATATTTTTCGAAAAAGATCGTGATAGAGTAAACCTATAGGGTTACGGCGTTCGGACAGAACGACGGCCTTGGTAATCTCTACAAAATGGCATTTTCGAAATTTTGACATTTTGAAAAATTTTATATAAAATTTCATTTTAAACATAGAAATTGTTATGAAAAAATCACATTTTTCGAAAAAGATCGTGATAGAGTAAACCTATAGGGTTACGGCGTTCGGACAGAACGACGGCCTTGGTAATCTCTACAAAATGGCATTTTCGAAATTTTGACATTTTGAAATTTTTTATATAAACTTTCATTTTGAACATAGAAATTGTTATGAAAAAATCACATTTTTCGAAATAAATCGAGATAGAGTAAACCTACCGCGTTGCGGTCTTTGGCGAGATCGACACCCCGCTTAAGCTCTACAAAATGGCATTTTTGAAATTTTGACATTTTGAAAAATTTTATATAAAATTTCATTTTAAACATAGAAATTATAATGAAAAAATCACATTTTTCGAAAAAGATCGTGATAGAGTAAACCTATAGCGTTACGGCGTTCGGACAGAACCACGGCCTTGGTAATCTCTACGAAATGGCATTTTCGAAATTTTGACATTTTGAAATTTTTTATATAAACTTTCATTTTGAACATAGAAATTGTTATGAATAAATGACATTTTTCGAAAAAGACCGTGATAGAGTAAACCTACCGCGTTGCGGTCTTTGGCTAGATCGACACCCCGCTTAAGCTCTACAAAATGGCATTTTTGAAATTTTGACATTTTGAAAAATTTTATATAAAATTTCATTTTAAACATAGAAATTATTATGAAAAAATCACATTTTTCGAAAAAGATCGTGATAGAGTAAACCTATAGCGTTACGGCGTTCGGACAGAACGACGGCCTTGGTAATCTCTACAAAATGGCATTTTCGAAATTTTGACATTTTGAAAAATTTTATATAAAATTTCATTTTAAACATAGAAATTGTTATGAAAAAATCACATTTTTCGAAAAAGATCGTGATAGAGTAAACCTATAGCGTTACGGCGTTCGGACAGAACGACGACCTTGGTAATCTCTACAAAATGGCATTTTCGAAATTTTGACATTTTGAAAAATTTTATATAAACTTTCATTTTGAACATAGAAATTGTTATGAAAAAATCACATTTTTCGAAATAAATCGAGATAGAGTAAACCTACCGCGTTGCGGTCTTTGGCGAGATCGACACCCCGCTTAAGCTCTACAAAATGGCATTTTTGAAATTTTGATATTTTGAAAATTTTTATATAAACTTTCATTTTGAACTTGGAAATTATTATGAAAAAATCACATTTTTCGAAATAAATCGAGATAGAGTAAACCTAACGCGTTACGGTGTTCGGACAGAACGAAGGCCTTTGAAATCTCTACGAAATGGCATTTTCGAAATTTTGACATTTTGAATTTTTTTATATAAACTTTCATTTTGAACATAGAAATTGTTATGAAAAAATCACATTTTTCGAAATAAATTGGCTTCCGACGTTTGAGGGCTATTGCGCTAAAAGGCATCAATAGTCCTCCCTGTTTATTATTATCTAATAGAGTTTTGCTTTGCGCATCTAACGCTTCTTTTAATTTTCAAATCTGAGTAATATTAACGGAATTATAGACGATTTAATATCTGTATAGGTATATTGATTTATCGATTTAACGGTTTTGTTTCCATAGTAACGAGCTCAGGCGGTGGCCCGACTCGCAATAGAATATTTATCGATTTAACGATTTCTGTTTCTATGGTAACTTCAGCCCTCGTCATACTTGCGAAAGTTTATTTATCGATTTTACGATGTTTGTTTTCAATAGTAGCGATCCGAGCCAAGGGAGTTTTAGTATTTTTCCCGCGGCTTCGTTTAATAAATTAAATATTATATTCTTTATTTTATCATATACACACAAGCGAGGTGTCAAAAGATAGGGTTTTAGAACGCTTTTCATTTCATTGCTTCTGCTTTTTATCTCGTCTTCTTCTTCTTCTTTAATTACTTTTCAATACTATTTAATCTGTGCTTTTTCATTTTCATTTTCAGTGCCTTTGATCAACGAGAAGAGACAATATGGAGACCACAGAAATAGAAGTGCCGTTTCGGAATTTCGAAGAAATACCGGAAAGAGCCAGAGATATTGCCCGCGAGGCGTTAAACGAATTAAAAGGAGTAAACAACCTACGGAAAGAGGTACGTGACAAGGACGAGGGAACTCCTCAACGGTCAACCGTAGAGACGTGAAATTTGGTATAGGCATTCCATTATGATGGCAATTACTAAGTTCCACCATGACATGGCTGCTGCACCCAGGGTTGGCTCCCGACGAGGGAACTTCTCAACGGTCAACCGTAGAGACGTGAAATTTGGTATAGGCATTCCATTATGATGGCAATTACTAAGTTCCACCATGACATGGCTGCTGCACCCAGGGTTGGCTCCCGACGAGGGAACTCCTCAACGGTCAACCGTAGAGACGTGAAATTTGGTATAGGCATTCCATTATGATGGCAATTACTAAGTTCCACCATGACATGGCTGCTGCACCCAGGGTTGGCTCCCGACGAGGGAACTCCTCAACGGTCAACCGTAGAGACGTGAAATTTGGTATAGGCATTCCATTATGATGGCAATTACTAAGTTCCACCATGACATGGCTGCTGCACCCAGGGTTGGCTCCCGACGAGGGAACTCCTCAACGGTCAACCGTAGAGACGTGAAATTTGGTATAGGCATTCCATTATGACGGCAATTTCTAAGTTCCACCATGACATCGCTGCTGCACCCAGGGTTGGCTCCCGACGAGGGAACTCCTCAACGGTCAACCGTAGAGACGTGAAATTTGGTATAGGCATTCCATTATGATGGCAATTACTAAGTTCCACCATGACATGGCTGCTGCACCCAGGGTTGGCTCCCGACGAGGGAACTCCTCAACGGTCAACCGTAGAGACGTGAAATTTGGTATAGGCATTCCATTATGATGGCAATTACTAAGTTCCACCATGACATGGCTGCTGCACCCAGGGTTGGCTCCCGACGAGGGAACTCCTCAACGGTCAACCGTAGAGACGTGAAATTTGGTATAGGCATTCCATTATGATGGCAATTACTAAGTTCCACCATGACATGGCTGCTGCACCCAGGGTTGGCTCCCGACGAGGGAACTCCTCAACGGTCAACCGTAGAGACGTGAAATTTGGTATAGGCATTCCATTATGATGGCAATTACTAAGTTCCACCATGACATGGCTGCTGCACCCAGGGTTGGCTCCCGACGAGGGAACTCCTCAACGGTCAACCGTAGAGACGTGAAATTTGGTATAGGCATTCCATTATGACGGCAATTTCTAAGTTCCACCATGACATCGCTGCTGCACCCAGGGTTGGCTCCCGACGAGGGAACTCCTCAACGGTCAACCGTAGAGACGTGAAATTTGGTATAGGCATTCCATTATGATGGCAATTACTAAGTTCCACCATGACATGGCTGCTGCACCCAGGGTTGGCTCCCGACGAGGGAACTCCTCAACGGTCAACCGTAGAGACGTGAAATTTGGTATAGGCATTCCATTATGATGGCAATTACTAAGTTCCACCATGACATGGCTGCTGCACCCAGGGTTGGCTCCCGACGAGGGAACTCCTGAACATAGAAATTGTTATGAATAAATGTCATTTTTCGAAAAAGACCGTGATAGAGTAAATAAAACGCGTTACGGTGTTTGGGCATAACGAAGGCCTTTGAAATCTCTACGAAATGGCATTTTCGAAATTTTGACATTTTGAAATTTTTTATATAAACTTTCATTTTGAACATAGAAATTGTTATGAAAAAATCACATTTTTCACAAAAGAACGAGATAGAGTAAACCTACCGCGTTGCGGTCTTTGGCGAGATCGACACCCCGCTTAAGCTCTACAAAATGGCATTTTTGAAATTTTGACTTTTTGAAAAATTTTATATAAAATTTCATTTTAAACATAGAAATTATTATGAAAAAATCATATTTTTCGAAAAAGATCGTGATAGAGTAAACCTATAGGGTTACGGCGTTCGGACAGAACGACGGCCTTGGTAATCTCTACAAAATGGCATTTTCGAAATTTTGACATTTTGAAAAATTTTATATAAAATTTCATTTTAAACATAGAAATTATAATGAAAAAATCACATTTTTCGAAAAAGATCGTGATAGAGTAAACCTATAGCGTTACGGCGTTCGGACAGAACCACGGCCTTGGTAATCTCTACGAAATGGCATTTTCGAAATTTTGACATTTTGAAATTTTTTATATAAACTTTCATTTTGAACATAGAAATTGTTATGAATAAATGACATTTTTCGAAAAAGACCGTGATAGAGTAAACCTACCGCGTTGCGGTCTTTGGCTAGATCGACACCCCGCTTAAGCTCTACAAAATGGCATTTTTGAAATTTTGACATTTTGAAAAATTTTATATAAAATTTCATTTTAAACATAGAAATTATTATGAAAAAATCACATTTTTCGAAAAAGATCGTGATAGAGTAAACCTATAGCGTTACGGCGTTCGGACAGAACGACGGCCTTGGTAATCTCTACAAAATGGCATTTTCGAAATTTTGACATTTTGAAAAATTTTATATAAAATTTCATTTTAAACATAGAAATTGTTATGAAAAAATCACATTTTTCGAAAAAGATCGTGATAGAGTAAACCTATAGCGTTACGGCGTTCGGACAGAACGACGACCTTGGTAATCTCTACAAAATGGAATTTTCGAAATTTTGACATTTTGAAAAATTTTATATAAACTTTCATTTTGAACATAGAAATTGTTATGAAAAAATCACATTTTTCGAAATAAATCGAGATAGAGTAAACCTACCGCGTTGCGGTCTTTGGCGAGATCGACACCCCGCTTAAGCTCTACAAAATGGCATTTTTGAAATTTTGATATTTTGAAAATTTTTATATAAACTTTCATTTTGAACTTGGAAATTATTATGAAAAAATCACATTTTTCGAAATAAATCGAGATAGAGTAAACCTAACGCGTTACGGTGTTCGGACAGAACGAAGGCCTTTGAAATCTCTACGAAATGGCATTTTCGAAATTTTGACATTTTGAATTTTTTTATATAAACTTTCATTTTGAACATAGAAATTGTTATGAAAAAATCACATTTTTCGAAATAAATTGGCTTCCGACGTTTGAGGGCTATTGCGCTAAAAGGCATCAATAGTCCTCCCTGTTTATTATTATCTAATAGAGTTTTGCTTTGCGCATCTAACGCTTCTTTTAATTTTCAAATCTGAGTAATATTAACGGAATTATAGACGATTTAATATCTGTATAGGTATATTGATTTATCGATTTAACGGTTTTGTTTCCATAGTAACGAGCTCAGGCGGTGGCCCGACTCGCAATAGAATATTTATCGATTTAACGATTTCTGTTTCTATGGTAACTTCAGCCCTCGTCATACTTGCGAAAGTTTATTTATCGATTTTACGATGTTTGTTTTCAATAGTAGCGATCCGAGCCAAGGGAGTTTTAGTATTTTTCCCGCGGCTTCGTTTAATAAATTAAATATTATATTCTTTATTTTATCATATACACACAAGCGAGGTGTCAAAAGATAGGGTTTTAGAACGCTTTTCATTTCATTGCTTCTGCTTTTTATCTCGTCTTCTTCTTCTTCTTTAATTACTTTTCAATACTATTTAATCTGTGCTTTTTCATTTTCATTTTCAGTGCCTTTGATCAACGAGAAGAGACAATATGGAGACCACAGAAATAGAAGTGCCGTTTCGGAATTTCGAAGAAATACCGGAAAGAGCCAGAGATATTGCCCGCGAGGCGTTAAACGAATTAAAAGGAGTAAACAACCTACGGAAAGAGGTACGTGACAAGGACGAGGGAACTCCTCAACGGTCAACCGTAGAGACGTGAAATTTGGTATAGGCATTCCATTATGATGGCAATTACTAAGTTCCACCATGACATGGCTGCTGCACCCAGGGTTGGCTCCCGACGAGGGAACTTCTCAACGGTCAACCGTAGAGACGTGAAATTTGGTATAGGCATTCCATTATGATGGCAATTACTAAGTTCCACCATGACATGGCTGCTGCACCCAGGGTTGGCTCCCGACGAGGGAACTCCTCAACGGTCAACCGTAGAGACGTGAAATTTGGTATAGGCATTCCATTATGATGGCAATTACTAAGTTCCACCATGACATGGCTGCTGCACCCAGGGTTGGCTCCCGACGAGGGAACTCCTCAACGGTCAACCGTAGAGACGTGAAATTTGGTATAGGCATTCCATTATGATGGCAATTACTAAGTTCCACCATGACATGGCTGCTGCACCCAGGGTTGGCTCCCGACGAGGGAACTCCTCAACGGTCAACCGTAGAGACGTGAAATTTGGTATAGGCATTCCATTATGACGGCAATTTCTAAGTTCCACCATGACATCGCTGCTGCACCCAGGGTTGGCTCCCGACGAGGGAACTCCTCAACGGTCAACCGTAGAGACGTGAAATTTGGTATAGGCATTCCATTATGATGGCAATTACTAAGTTCCACCATGACATGGCTGCTGCACCCAGGGTTGGCTCCCGACGAGGGAACTCCTCAACGGTCAACCGTAGAGACGTGAAATTTGGTATAGGCATTCCATTATGATGGCAATTACTAAGTTCCACCATGACATGGCTGCTGCACCCAGGGTTGGCTCCCGACGAGGGAACTCCTCAACGGTCAACCGTAGAGACGTGAAATTTGGTATAGGCATTCCATTATGATGGCAATTACTAAGTTCCACCATGACATGGCTGCTGCACCCAGGGTTGGCTCCCGACGAGGGAACTCCTCAACGGTCAACCGTAGAGACGTGAAATTTGGTATAGGCATTCCATTATGATGGCAATTACTAAGTTCCACCATGACATGGCTGCTGCACCCAGGGTTGGCTCCCGACGAGGGAACTCCTCAACGGTCAACCGTAGAGACGTGAAATTTGGTATAGGCATTCCATTATGACGGCAATTTCTAAGTTCCACCATGACATCGCTGCTGCACCCAGGGTTGGCTCCCGACGAGGGAACTCCTCAACGGTCAACCGTAGAGACGTGAAATTTGGTATAGGCATTCCATTATGATGGCAATTACTAAGTTCCACCATGACATGGCTGCTGCACCCAGGGTTGGCTCCCGACGAGGGAACTCCTCAACGGTCAACCGTAGAGACGTGAAATTTGGTATAGGCATTCCATTATGATGGCAATTACTAAGTTCCACCATGACATGGCTGCTGCACCCAGGGTTGGCTCCCGACGAGGGAACTCCTGAACATAGAAATTGTTATGAATAAATGTCATTTTTCGAAAAAGACCGTGATAGAGTAAATAAAACGCGTTACGGTGTTTGGGCATAACGAAGGCCTTTGAAATCTCTACGAAATGGCATTTTCGAAATTTTGACATTTTGAAATTTTTTATATAAACTTTCATTTTGAACATAGAAATTGTTATGAAAAAATCACATTTTTCACAAAAGAACGAGATAGAGTAAACCTACCGCGTTGCGGTCTTTGGCGAGATCGACACCCCGCTTAAGCTCTACAAAATGGCATTTTTGAAATTTTGACTTTTTGAAAAATTTTATATAAAATTTCATTTTAAACATAGAAATTATTATGAAAAAATCATATTTTTCGAAAAAGATCGTGATAGAGTAAACCTATAGGGTTACGGCGTTCGGACAGAACGACGGCCTTGGTAATCTCTACAAAATGGCATTTTCGAAATTTTGACATTTTGAAAAATTTTATATAAAATTTCATTTTAAACATAGAAATTGTTATGAAAAAATCACATTTTTCGAAAAAGATCGTGATAGAGTAAACCTATAGGGTTACGGCGTTCGGACAGAACGACGGCCTTGGTAATCTCTACAAAATGGCATTTTCGAAATTTTGACATTTTGAAATTTTTTATATAAACTTTCATTTTGAACATAGAAATTGTTATGAAAAAATCACATTTTTCGAAATAAATCGAGATAGAGTAAACCTACCGCGTTGCGGTCTTTGGCGAGATCGACACCCCGCTTAAGCTCTACAAAATGGCATTTTTGAAATTTTGACATTTTGAAAAATTTTATATAAAATTTCATTTTAAACATAGAAATTATAATGAAAAAATCACATTTTTCGAAAAAGATCGTGATAGAGTAAACCTATAGCGTTACGGCGTTCGGACAGAACCACGGCCTTGGTAATCTCTACGAAATGGCATTTTCGAAATTTTGACATTTTGAAATTTTTTATATAAACTTTCATTTTGAACATAGAAATTGTTATGAATAAATGACATTTTTCGAAAAAGACCGTGATAGAGTAAACCTACCGCGTTGCGGTCTTTGGCTAGATCGACACCCCGCTTAAGCTCTACAAAATGGCATTTTTGAAATTTTGACATTTTGAAAAATTTTATATAAAATTTCATTTTAAACATAGAAATTATTATGAAAAAATCACATTTTTCGAAAAAGATCGTGATAGAGTAAACCTATAGCGTTACGGCGTTCGGACAGAACGACGGCCTTGGTAATCTCTACAAAATGGCATTTTCGAAATTTTGACATTTTGAAAAATTTTATATAAAATTTCATTTTAAACATAGAAATTGTTATGAAAAAATCACATTTTTCGAAAAAGATCGTGATAGAGTAAACCTATAGCGTTACGGCGTTCGGACAGAACGACGACCTTGGTAATCTCTACAAAATGGCATTTTCGAAATTTTGACATTTTGAAAAATTTTATATAAACTTTCATTTTGAACATAGAAATTGTTATGAAAAAATCACATTTTTCGAAATAAATCGAGATAGAGTAAACCTACCGCGTTGCGGTCTTTGGCGAGATCGACACCCCGCTTAAGCTCTACAAAATGGCATTTTTGAAATTTTGATATTTTGAAAATTTTTATATAAACTTTCATTTTGAACTTGGAAATTATTATGAAAAAATCACATTTTTCGAAATAAATCGAGATAGAGTAAACCTAACGCGTTACGGTGTTCGGACAGAACGAAGGCCTTTGAAATCTCTACGAAATGGCATTTTCGAAATTTTGACATTTTGAATTTTTTTATATAAACTTTCATTTTGAACATAGAAATTGTTATGAAAAAATCACATTTTTCGAAATAAATTGGCTTCCGACGTTTGAGGGCTATTGCGCTAAAAGGCATCAATAGTCCTCCCTGTTTATTATTATCTAATAGAGTTTTGCTTTGCGCATCTAACGCTTCTTTTAATTTTCAAATCTGAGTAATATTAACGGAATTATAGACGATTTAATATCTGTATAGGTATATTGATTTATCGATTTAACGGTTTTGTTTCCATAGTAACGAGCTCAGGCGGTGGCCCGACTCGCAATAGAATATTTATCGATTTAACGATTTCTGTTTCTATGGTAACTTCAGCCCTCGTCATACTTGCGAAAGTTTATTTATCGATTTTACGATGTTTGTTTTCAATAGTAGCGATCCGAGCCAAGGGAGTTTTAGTATTTTTCCCGCGGCTTCGTTTAATAAATTAAATATTATATTCTTTATTTTATCATATACACACAAGCGAGGTGTCAAAAGATAGGGTTTTAGAACGCTTTTCATTTCATTGCTTCTGCTTTTTATCTCGTCTTCTTCTTCTTCTTTAATTACTTTTCAATACTATTTAATCTGTGCTTTTTCATTTTCATTTTCAGTGCCTTTGATCAACGAGAAGAGACAATATGGAGACCACAGAAATAGAAGTGCCGTTTCGGAATTTCGAAGAAATACCGGAAAGAGCCAGAGATATTGCCCGCGAGGCGTTAAACGAATTAAAAGGAGTAAACAACCTACGGAAAGAGGTACGTGACAAGGACGAGGGAACTCCTCAACGGTCAACCGTAGAGACGTGAAATTTGGTATAGGCATTCCATTATGATGGCAATTACTAAGTTCCACCATGACATGGCTGCTGCACCCAGGGTTGGCTCCCGACGAGGGAACTTCTCAACGGTCAACCGTAGAGACGTGAAATTTGGTATAGGCATTCCATTATGATGGCAATTACTAAGTTCCACCATGACATGGCTGCTGCACCCAGGGTTGGCTCCCGACGAGGGAACTCCTCAACGGTCAACCGTAGAGACGTGAAATTTGGTATAGGCATTCCATTATGATGGCAATTACTAAGTTCCACCATGACATGGCTGCTGCACCCAGGGTTGGCTCCCGACGAGGGAACTCCTCAACGGTCAACCGTAGAGACGTGAAATTTGGTATAGGCATTCCATTATGATGGCAATTACTAAGTTCCACCATGACATGGCTGCTGCACCCAGGGTTGGCTCCCGACGAGGGAACTCCTCAACGGTCAACCGTAGAGACGTGAAATTTGGTATAGGCATTCCATTATGACGGCAATTTCTAAGTTCCACCATGACATCGCTGCTGCACCCAGGGTTGGCTCCCGACGAGGGAACTCCTCAACGGTCAACCGTAGAGACGTGAAATTTGGTATAGGCATTCCATTATGATGGCAATTACTAAGTTCCACCATGACATGGCTGCTGCACCCAGGGTTGGCTCCCGACGAGGGAACTCCTCAACGGTCAACCGTAGAGACCTGAAATTTGGTATAGGCATTCCATTATGATGGCAATTACTAAGTTCCACCATGACATGGCTGCTGCACCCAGGGTTGGCTCCCGACGAGGGAACTCCTCAACGGTCAACCGTAGAGACGTGAAATTTGGTATAGGCATTCCATTATGATGGCAATTACTAAGTTCCACCATGACATGGCTGCTGCACCCAGGGTTGGCTCCCGACGAGGGAACTCCTCAACGGTCAACCGTAGAGACGTGAAATTTGGTATAGGCATTCCATTATGATGGCAATTACTAAGTTCCACCATGACATGGCTGCTGCACCCAGGGTTGGCTCCCGACGAGGGAACTCCTCAACGGTCAACCGTAGAGACGTGAAATTTGGTATAGGCATTCCATTATGACGGCAATTTCTAAGTTCCACCATGACATCGCTGCTGCACCCAGGGTTGGCTCCCGACGAGGGAACTCCTCAACGGTCAACCGTAGAGACGTGAAATTTGGTATAGGCATTCCATTATGATGGCAATTACTAAGTTCCACCATGACATGGCTGCTGCACCCAGGGTTGGCTCCCGACGAGGGAACTCCTGAACATAGAAATTGTTATGAATAAATGTCATTTTTCGAAAAAGACCGTGATAGAGTAAATAAAACGCGTTACGGTGTTTGGGCATAACGAAGGCCTTTGAAATCTCTACGAAATGGCATTTTCGAAATTTTGACATTTTGAAATTTTTTATATAAACTTTCATTTTGAACATAGAAATTGTTATGAAAAAATCACATTTTTCACAAAAGAACGAGATAGAGTAAACCTACCGCGTTGCGGTCTTTGGCGAGATCGACACCCCGCTTAAGCTCTACAAAATGGCATTTTTGAAATTTTGACTTTTTGAAAAATTTTATATAAAATTTCATTTTAAACATAGAAATTATTATGAAAAAATCATATTTTTCGAAAAAGATCGTGATAGAGTAAACCTATAGGGTTACGGCGTTCGGACAGAACGACGGCCTTGGTAATCTCTACAAAATGGCATTTTCGAAATTTTGACATTTTGAAAAATTTTATATAAAATTTCATTTTAAACATAGAAATTGTTATGAAAAAATCACATTTTTCGAAAAAGATCGTGATAGAGTAAACCTATAGGGTTACGGCGTTCGGACAGAACGACGGCCTTGGTAATCTCTACAAAATGGCATTTTCGAAATTTTGACATTTTGAAATTTTTTATATAAACTTTCATTTTGAACATAGAAATTGTTATGAAAAAATCACATTTTTCGAAATAAATCGAGATAGAGTAAACCTACCGCGTTGCGGTCTTTGGCGAGATCGACACCCCGCTTAAGCTCTACAAAATGGCATTTTTGAAATTTTGACATTTTGAAAAATTTTATATAAAATTTCATTTTAAACATAGAAATTATAATGAAAAAATCACATTTTTCGAAAAAGATCGTGATAGAGTAAACCTATAGCGTTACGGCGTTCGGACAGAACCACGGCCTTGGTAATCTCTACGAAATGGCATTTTCGAAATTTTGACATTTTGAAATTTTTTATATAAACTTTCATTTTGAACATAGAAATTGTTATGAATAAATGACATTTTTCGAAAAAGACCGTGATAGAGTAAACCTACCGCGTTGCGGTCTTTGGCTAGATCGACACCCCGCTTAAGCTCTACAAAATGGCATTTTTGAAATTTTGACATTTTGAAAAATTTTATATAAAATTTCATTTTAAACATAGAAATTATTATGAAAAAATCACATTTTTCGAAAAAGATCGTGATAGAGTAAACCTATAGCGTTACGGCGTTCGGACAGAACGACGGCCTTGGTAATCTCTACAAAATGGCATTTTCGAAATTTTGACATTTTGAAAAATTTTATATAAAATTTCATTTTAAACATAGAAATTGTTATGAAAAAATCACATTTTTCGAAAAAGATCGTGATAGAGTAAACCTATAGCGTTACGGCGTTCGGACAGAACGACGACCTTGGTAATCTCTACAAAATGGCATTTTCGAAATTTTGACATTTTGAAAAATTTTATATAAACTTTCATTTTGAACATAGAAATTGTTATGAAAAAATCACATTTTTCGAAATAAATCGAGATAGAGTAAACCTACCGCGTTGCGGTCTTTGGCGAGATCGACACCCCGCTTAAGCTCTACAAAATGGCATTTTTGAAATTTTGATATTTTGAAAATTTTTATATAAACTTTCATTTTGAACTTGGAAATTATTATGAAAAAATCACATTTTTCGAAATAAATCGAGATAGAGTAAACCTAACGCGTTACGGTGTTCGGACAGAACGAAGGCCTTTGAAATCTCTACGAAATGGCATTTTCGAAATTTTGACATTTTGAATTTTTTTATATAAACTTTCATTTTGAACATAGAAATTGTTATGAAAAAATCACATTTTTCGAAATAAATTGGCTTCCGACGTTTGAGGGCTATTGCGCTAAAAGGCATCAATAGTCCTCCCTGTTTATTATTATCTAATAGAGTTTTGCTTTGCGCATCTAACGCTTCTTTTAATTTTCAAATCTGAGTAATATTAACGGAATTATAGACGATTTAATATCTGTATAGGTATATTGATTTATCGATTTAACGGTTTTGTTTCCATAGTAACGAGCTCAGGCGGTGGCCCGACTCGCAATAGAATATTTATCGATTTAACGATTTCTGTTTCTATGGTAACTTCAGCCCTCGTCATACTTGCGAAAGTTTATTTATCGATTTTACGATGTTTGTTTTCAATAGTAGCGATCCGAGCCAAGGGAGTTTTAGTATTTTTCCCGCGGCTTCGTTTAATAAATTAAATATTATATTCTTTATTTTATCATATACACACAAGCGAGGTGTCAAAAGATAGGGTTTTAGAACGCTTTTCATTTCATTGCTTCTGCTTTTTATCTCGTCTTCTTCTTCTTCTTTAATTACTTTTCAATACTATTTAATCTGTGCTTTTTCATTTTCATTTTCAGTGCCTTTGATCAACGAGAAGAGACAATATGGAGACCACAGAAATAGAAGTGCCGTTTCGGAATTTCGAAGAAATACCGGAAAGAGCCAGAGATATTGCCCGCGAGGCGTTAAACGAATTAAAAGGAGTAAACAACCTACGGAAAGAGGTACGTGACAAGGACGAGGGAACTCCTCAACGGTCAACCGTAGAGACGTGAAATTTGGTATAGGCATTCCATTATGATGGCAATTACTAAGTTCCACCATGACATGGCTGCTGCACCCAGGGTTGGCTCCCGACGAGGGAACTTCTCAACGGTCAACCGTAGAGACGTGAAATTTGGTATAGGCATTCCATTATGATGGCAATTACTAAGTTCCACCATGACATGGCTGCTGCACCCAGGGTTGGCTCCCGACGAGGGAACTCCTCAACGGTCAACCGTAGAGACGTGAAATTTGGTATAGGCATTCCATTATGATGGCAATTACTAAGTTCCACCATGACATGGCTGCTGCACCCAGGGTTGGCTCCCGACGAGGGAACTCCTCAACGGTCAACCGTAGAGACGTGAAATTTGGTATAGGCATTCCATTATGATGGCAATTACTAAGTTCCACCATGACATGGCTGCTGCACCCAGGGTTGGCTCCCGACGAGGGAACTCCTCAACGGTCAACCGTAGAGACGTGAAATTTGGTATAGGCATTCCATTATGACGGCAATTTCTAAGTTCCACCATGACATCGCTGCTGCACCCAGGGTTGGCTCCCGACGAGGGAACTCCTCAACGGTCAACCGTAGAGACGTGAAATTTGGTATAGGCATTCCATTATGATGGCAATTACTAAGTTCCACCATGACATGGCTGCTGCACCCAGGGTTGGCTCCCGACGAGGGAACTCCTCAACGGTCAACCGTAGAGACGTGAAATTTGGTATAGGCATTCCATTATGATGGCAATTACTAAGTTCCACCATGACATGGCTGCTGCACCCAGGGTTGGCTCCCGACGAGGGAACTCCTCAACGGTCAACCGTAGAGACGTGAAATTTGGTATAGGCATTCCATTATGATGGCAATTACTAAGTTCCACCATGACATGGCTGCTGCACCCAGGGTTGGCTCCCGACGAGGGAACTCCTCAACGGTCAACCGTAGAGACGTGAAATTTGGTATAGGCATTCCATTATGATGGCAATTACTAAGTTCCACCATGACATGGCTGCTGCACCCAGGGTTGGCTCCCGACGAGGGAACTCCTCAACGGTCAACCGTAGAGACGTGAAATTTGGTATAGGCATTCCATTATGACGGCAATTTCTAAGTTCCACCATGACATCGCTGCTGCACCCAGGGTTGGCTCCCGACGAGGGAACTCCTCAACGGTCAACCGTAGAGACGTGAAATTTGGTATAGGCATTCCATTATGATGGCAATTACTAAGTTCCACCATGACATGGCTGCTGCACCCAGGGTTGGCTCCCGACGAGGGAACTCCTCAACGGTCAACCGTAGAGACGTGAAATTTGGTATAGGCATTCCATTATGATGGCAATTACTAAGTTCCACCATGACATGGCTGCTGCACCCAGGGTTGGCTCCCGACGAGGGAACTCCTGAACATAGAAATTGTTATGAATAAATGTCATTTTTCGAAAAAGACCGTGATAGAGTAAATAAAACGCGTTACGGTGTTTGGGCATAACGAAGGCCTTTGAAATCTCTACGAAATGGCATTTTCGAAATTTTGACATTTTGAAATTTTTTATATAAACTTTCATTTTGAACATAGAAATTGTTATGAAAAAATCACATTTTTCACAAAAGAACGAGATAGAGTAAACCTACCGCGTTGCGGTCTTTGGCGAGATCGACACCCCGCTTAAGCTCTACAAAATGGCATTTTTGAAATTTTGACTTTTTGAAAAATTTTATATAAAATTTCATTTTAAACATAGAAATTATTATGAAAAAATCATATTTTTCGAAAAAGATCGTGATAGAGTAAACCTATAGGGTTACGGCGTTCGGACAGAACGACGGCCTTGGTAATCTCTACAAAATGGCATTTTCGAAATTTTGACATTTTGAAAAATTTTATATAAAATTTCATTTTAAACATAGAAATTGTTATGAAAAAATCACATTTTTCGAAAAAGATCGTGATAGAGTAAACCTATAGGGTTACGGCGTTCGGACAGAACGACGGCCTTGGTAATCTCTACAAAATGGCATTTTCGAAATTTTGACATTTTGAAATTTTTTATATAAACTTTCATTTTGAACATAGAAATTGTTATGAAAAAATCACATTTTTCGAAATAAATCGAGATAGAGTAAACCTACCGCGTTGCGGTCTTTGGCGAGATCGACACCCCGCTTAAGCTCTACAAAATGGCATTTTTGAAATTTTGACATTTTGAAAAATTTTATATAAAATTTCATTTTAAACATAGAAATTATAATGAAAAAATCACATTTTTCGAAAAAGATCGTGATAGAGTAAACCTATAGCGTTACGGCGTTCGGACAGAACCACGGCCTTGGTAATCTCTACGAAATGGCATTTTCGAAATTTTGACATTTTGAAATTTTTTATATAAACTTTCATTTTGAACATAGAAATTGTTATGAATAAATGACATTTTTCGAAAAAGACCGTGATAGAGTAAACCTACCGCGTTGCGGTCTTTGGCTAGATCGACACCCCGCTTAAGCTCTACAAAATGGCATTTTTGAAATTTTGACATTTTGAAAAATTTTATATAAAATTTCATTTTAAACATAGAAATTATTATGAAAAAATCACATTTTTCGAAAAAGATCGTGATAGAGTAAACCTATAGCGTTACGGCGTTCGGACAGAACGACGGCCTTGGTAATCTCTACAAAATGGCATTTTCGAAATTTTGACATTTTGAAAAATTTTATATAAAATTTCATTTTAAACATAGAAATTGTTATGAAAAAATCACATTTTTCGAAAAAGATCGTGATAGAGTAAACCTATAGCGTTACGGCGTTCGGACAGAACGACGACCTTGGTAATCTCTACAAAATGGCATTTTCGAAATTTTGACATTTTGAAAAATTTTATATAAACTTTCATTTTGAACATAGAAATTGTTATGAAAAAATCACATTTTTCGAAATAAATCGAGATAGAGTAAACCTACCGCGTTGCGGTCTTTGGCGAGATCGACACCCCGCTTAAGCTCTACAAAATGGCATTTTTGAAATTTTGATATTTTGAAAATTTTTATATAAACTTTCATTTTGAACTTGGAAATTATTATGAAAAAATCACATTTTTCGAAATAAATCGAGATAGAGTAAACCTAACGCGTTACGGTGTTCGGACAGAACGAAGGCCTTTGAAATCTCTACGAAATGGCATTTTCGAAATTTTGACATTTTGAATTTTTTTATATAAACTTTCATTTTGAACATAGAAATTGTTATGAAAAAATCACATTTTTCGAAATAAATTGGCTTCCGACGTTTGAGGGCTATTGCGCTAAAAGGCATCAATAGTCCTCCCTGTTTATTATTATCTAATAGAGTTTTGCTTTGCGCATCTAACGCTTCTTTTAATTTTCAAATCTGAGTAATATTAACGGAATTATAGACGATTTAATATCTGTATAGGTATATTGATTTATCGATTTAACGGTTTTGTTTCCATAGTAACGAGCTCAGGCGGTGGCCCGACTCGCAATAGAATATTTATCGATTTAACGATTTCTGTTTCTATGGTAACTTCAGCCCTCGTCATACTTGCGAAAGTTTATTTATCGATTTTACGATGTTTGTTTTCAATAGTAGCGATCCGAGCCAAGGGAGTTTTAGTATTTTTCCCGCGGCTTCGTTTAATAAATTAAATATTATATTCTTTATTTTATCATATACACACAAGCGAGGTGTCAAAAGATAGGGTTTTAGAACGCTTTTCATTTCATTGCTTCTGCTTTTTATCTCGTCTTCTTCTTCTTCTTTAATTACTTTTCAATACTATTTAATCTGTGCTTTTTCATTTTCATTTTCAGTGCCTTTGATCAACGAGAAGAGACAATATGGAGACCACAGAAATAGAAGTGCCGTTTTCGGAATTTCGAAGAAATACCGGAAAGAGCCAGAGATATTGCCCGCGAGGCGTTAAACGAATTAAAAGGAGTAAACAACCTACGGAAAGAGGTACGTGACAAGGACGAGGGAACTCCTCAACGGTCAACCGTAGAGACGTGAAATTTGGTATAGGCATTCCATTATGATGGCAATTACTAAGTTCCACCATGACATGGCTGCTGCACCCAGGGTTGGCTCCCGACGAGGGAACTTCTCAACGGTCAACCGTAGAGACGTGAAATTTGGTATAGGCATTCCATTATGATGGCAATTACTAAGTTCCACCATGACATGGCTGCTGCACCCAGGGTTGGCTCCCGACGAGGGAACTCCTCAACGGTCAACCGTAGAGACGTGAAATTTGGTATAGGCATTCCATTATGATGGCAATTACTAAGTTCCACCATGACATGGCTGCTGCACCCAGGGTTGGCTCCCGACGAGGGAACTCCTCAACGGTCAACCGTAGAGACGTGAAATTTGGTATAGGCATTCCATTATGATGGCAATTACTAAGTTCCACCATGACATGGCTGCTGCACCCAGGGTTGGCTCCCGACGAGGGAACTCCTCAACGGTCAACCGTAGAGACGTGAAAATTGGTATAGGCATTCCATTATGACGGCAATTTCTAAGTTCCACCATGACATCGCTGCTGCACCCAGGGTTGGCTCCCGACGAGGGAACTCCTCAACGGTCAACCGTAGAGACGTGAAATTTGGTATAGGCATTCCATTATGATGGCAATTACTAAGTTCCACCATGACATGGCTGCTGCACCCAGGGTTGGCTCCCGACGAGGGAACTCCTCAACGGTCAACCGTAGAGACGTGAAATTTGGTATAGGCATTCCATTATGATGGCAATTACTAAGTTCCACCATGACATGGCTGCTGCACCCAGGGTTGGCTCCCGACGAGGGAACTCCTCAACGGTCAACCGTAGAGACGTGAAATTTGGTATAGGCATTCCATTATGATGGCAATTACTAAGTTCCACCATGACATGGCTGCTGCACCCAGGGTTGGCTCCCCGACGAGGGAACTCCTCAACGGTCAACCGTAGAGACGTGAATTTGGTATAGGCATTCCATTATGATGGCAATTACTAAGTTCCAACCATGACATGGCTGCTGCACCCAGGGTTGGCTCCCGACGAGGGAACTCCTCAACGGTCAACCGTAGAGACGTGAAATTTGGTATAGGCATTCCATTATGACGGCAATTTCTAAGTTCCACCATGACATCGCTGCTGCACCCAGGGTTGGCTCCCGACGAGGGAACTCCTCAACGGTCAACCGTAGAGACGTGAAATTTGGTATAGGGCATTCCATTATGATGGCAATTACTAAGTTCCACCATGACATGGCTGCTGCACCCAGGGTTGGCTCCCGACGAGGGAACTCCTCAACGGTCAACCGTAGAGACGTGAAATTTGGTATAGGCATTCCATTATGATGGCAATTACTAAGTTCCACCATGGACATGGCTGCTGCACCCAGGGTTGGCTCCCGACGAGGGAACTCCTGAACATAGAAATTGTTATGAATAAATGTCATTTTTCGAAAAAGACCGTGATAGAGTAAATAAAACGCGTTACGGTGTTTAGGGCATAACGAAGGCCTTTGAAATCTCTACGAAATGGCATTTTCGAAATTTTGACATTTTGAAATTTTTTATATAAACTTTCATTTTGAACATAGAAATTGTTATGAAAAAATCACATTTTTCACAAAAGAACGAGATAGAGTAAACCTACCGCGTTGCGGTCTTTGGCGAGATCGACACCCCGCTTAAGCTCTACAAAATGGCATTTTTGAAATTTTGACTTTTTGAAAAATTTTATATAAAATTTCATTTTAAACATAGAAATTATTATGAAAAAATCATATTTTTCGAAAAAGATCGTGATAGAGTAAACCTATAGGGTTACGGCGTTCGGACAGAACGACGGCCTTGGTAATCTCTACAAAATGGCATTTTCGAAATTTTGACATTTTGAAAAATTTATATAAAATTTCATTTTAAACATAGAAATTGTTATGAAAAAATCACATTTTTCGAAAAAGATCGTGATAGAGTAAACCTATAGGGTTACGGCGTTCGGACAGAACGACGGCCTTGGTAATCTCTACAAAATGGCATTTTCGAAATTTTGACATTTTGAAATTTTTTATATAAACTTTCATTTTGAACATAGAAATTGTTATGAAAAAATCACATTTTTCGAAATAAATCGAGATAGAGTAAACCTACCGCGTTGCGGTCTTTGGCGAGATCGACACCCCGCTTAAGCTCTACAAAATGGCATTTTTGAAATTTTGACATTTTGAAAAATTTTATATAAAATTTCATTTTAAACATAGAAATTATAATGAAAAAATCACATTTTTCGAAAAAGATCGTGATAGAGTAAACCTATAGCGTTACGGCGTTCGGACAGAACCACGGCCTTGGTAATCTCTACGAAATGGCATTTTCGAAATTTTGACATTTTGAAATTTTTTATATAAACTTTCATTTTGAACATAGAAATTGTTATGAATAAATGACATTTTTCGAAAAAGACCGTGATAGAGTAAACCTACCGCGTTGCGGTCTTTGGCTAGATCGACACCCCGCTTAAGCTCTACAAAATGGCATTTTTGAAATTTTGACATTTTGAAAAATTTTATATAAAATTTCATTTTAAACATAGAAATTATTATGAAAAAATCACATTTTTCGAAAAAGATCGTGATAGAGTAAACCTATAGCGTTACGGCGTTCGGACAGAACGACGGCCTTGGTAATCTCTACAAAATGGCATTTTCGAAATTTTGACATTTTGAAAAATTTTATATAAAATTTCATTTTAAACATAGAAATTGTTATGAAAAAATCACATTTTTCGAAAAAGATCGTGATAGAGTAAACCTATAGCGTTACGGCGTTCGGACAGAACGACGACCTTGGTAATCTCTACAAAATGGCATTTTCGAAATTTTGACATTTTGAAAAATTTTATATAAACTTTCATTTTGAACATAGAAATTGTTATGAAAAAATCACATTTTTCGAAATAAATCGAGATAGAGTAAACCTACCGCGTTGCGGTCTTTGGCGAGATCGACACCCCGCTTAAGCTCTACAAAATGGCATTTTTGAAATTTTGATATTTTGAAAATTTTTATATAAACTTTCATTTTGAACTTGGAAATTATTATGAAAAAATCACATTTTTCGAAATAAATCGAGATAGAGTAAACCTAACGCGTTACGGTGTTCGGACAGAACGAAGGCCTTTGAAATCTCTACGAAATGGCATTTTCGAAATTTTGACATTTTGAATTTTTTTATATAAACTTTCATTTTGAACATAGAAATTGTTATGAAAAAATCACATTTTTCGAAATAAATTGGCTTCCGACGTTTGAGGGCTATTGCGCTAAAAGGCATCAATAGTCCTCCCTGTTTATTATTATCTAATAGAGTTTTGCTTTGCGCATCTAACGCTTCTTTTAATTTTCAAATCTGAGTAATATTAACGGAATTATAGACGATTTAATATCTGTATAGGTATATTGATTTATCGATTTAACGGTTTTGTTTCCATAGTAACGAGCTCAGGCGGTGGCCCGACTCGCAATAGAATATTTATCGATTTAACGATTTCTGTTTCTATGGTAACTTCAGCCCTCGTCATACTTGCGAAAGTTTATTTATCGATTTTACGATGTTTGTTTTCAATAGTAGCGATCCGAGCCAAGGGAGTTTTAGTATTTTTCCCGCGGCTTCGTTTAATAAATTAAATATTATATTCTTTATTTTATCATATACACACAAGCGAGGTGTCAAAAGATAGGGTTTTAGAACGCTTTTCATTTCATTGCTTCTGCTTTTTATCTCGTCTTCTTCTTCTTCTTTAATTACTTTTCAATACTATTTAATCTGTGCTTTTTCATTTTCATTTTCAGTGCCTTTGATCAACGAGAAGAGACAATATGGAGACCACAGAAATAGAAGTGCCGTTTCGGAATTTCGAAGAAATACCGGAAAGAGCCAGAGATATTGCCCCGCGAGGCGTTAAACGAATTAAAAGGAGTAAACAACCTACGGAAAAGAGGTACGTGACAAGGACGAGGGAACTCCTCAACGGTCAACCGTAGAGACGTGAAATTTGGTATAGGCATTCCATTATGATGGCAATTACTAAGTTCCACCATGACATGGCTGCTGCACCCAGGGTTGGCTCCGACGAGGGAACTTCTCAACGGTCAACCGTAGAGACGTGAAATTTGGTATAGGCATTCCATTATGATGGGCAATTACTAAGTTCCACCATGACATGGCTGCTGCACCCAGGGTTGGCTCCCGACGAGGGAACTCCTCAACGGTCAACCGTAGAGACGTGAAATTTGGTATAGGCATTCCATTATGATGGCAATTACTAAGTTCCACCATGACATGGCTGCTGCACCAGGGTTGGCTCCCGACGAGGGAACTCCTCAACGGTCAACCGTAGAGACGTGAAATTTGGTATAGGCATTCCATTATGATGGCAATTACTAAGTTCCACCATGAACATGGCTGCTGCACCCAGGGTTGGCTCCCGACGAGGGAACTCCTCAACGGTCAACCGTAGAGACGTGAAATTTGGTATAGGCATTCCATTATGATGGCAATTTCTAAGTTCCACCATGACATGGCTGCTGCACCCAGGGTTGGCTCCCGACGAGGGAACTCCTCAACGGTCAACCGTAGAGACGTGAAATTTGGTATAGGCATTCCATTATGATGGCAATTACTAAGTTCCACCATGACATGGCTGCTGCACCCAGGGTTGGCTCCCGACGAGGGAACTCCTCAACGGTCAACCGTAGAGACGTGAAATTTGGTATAGGCATTCCATTATGATGGCAATTACTAAGTTCCACCATGACATCGGCTGCTGCACCCAGGGTTGGCTCCCGACGAGGGAACTCCTCAACGGTCAACCGTAGAGACGTGAAATTTGGTATAGGCATTCCATTATGATGGCAATTACTAAGTTCCACCATGGACATGGCTGCTGCACCCAGGGTTGGCTCCCGACGAGGGAACTCCTCAACGGTCAACCGTAGAGACGTGAAATTTGGTATAGGCATTCCATTATGATGGCAATTACTAAGTTCCACCATGACATGGCTGCTGCACCCAGGGTTGGCTCCCGACGAGGGAACTCCTCAACGGTCAACCGTAGAGACGTGAAATTTGGTATAGGCATTCCATTATGATGGCAATTTCTAAGTTCCACCATGACATCGCTGCTGCACCCAGGGTTGGCTCCCGACGAGGGAACTCCTCAACGGTCAACCGTAGAGACGTGAAATTTGGTATAGGCATTCCATTATGATGGCAATTACTAAGTTCCACCATGACATGGCTGCTGCACCCAGGGTTGGCTCCCGACGAGGGAACTCCTCAACGGTCAACCGTAGAGACGTGAAATTTGGTATAGGCATTCCATTATGATGGCAATTACTAAGTTCCACCATGACATGGCTGCTGCACCCCAGGGTTGGCTCCCGACGAGGGAACTCCTGAACATAGAAATTGTTATGAATAAATGTCATTTTTCGAAAAAGACCGTGATAGAGTAAATAAAACGCGTTACGGTGTTTGGGCATAACGAAGGCCCTTTGAAATCTCTACGAAATGGCAT
>CALYMY010000461.1:0-27405 GCA_944548615.1 Micropterix aruncella | reverse complement strand
TTTCTTGATATCGGACAATCCCAGTAATGACAAAGAGCAAAAAGTTATTACAATCAATTAAAAACAACACCAATACACGTCCAATAAAATGATTTTAGAAATCAACCTTCCACCAGCATTCACCTGACTACCACACAACCCACAAGTAATACATATACAAAAAGAAAAAGCTGGTAAAAATTATACTTCAAAAAAGCTAACGCCAGGTAAGGTATTGGATATAGTTTCTCCAATCTTCAGCATATAAAATATTGCAGGTGTTCGTCGCAGGGCCACAAAAGAAGTTCAAATATTGAACTCGACTCAAAATATTTTAAATTTGAAAGCAATGCATTCTAGAAAGGAAGCACCTAAAAATAAAATGAAGAATAGATCTGGAAAAAGGCATTAAATTGGTATATAAAAAAAACAGGAAAAGAATGAATAGAGAAGATTAGTTATTGATATTTTAATTTATTAGTTATTGTCATTTTATTTTTAGTTACTGTTACTTTTCTATTATAAATTTGAAATACAATACAACATTTAAAATTGTGTAATATGCCAAATTTTATATAATATATAATTTAGGAAGATTTTTTACATTAGGTCCATCTCTCCTTAGTGGGTGGACCAACTCACCCATACAGTAAGGGAGAGTTGGACCAGAGCTATCTTTTGTTTGATCACAAATATATATATATATATATATATATATATATATATATATATATATATATATATATATATATATATATATATATATATATATATATATATATATATATATATATATATATATATATATATATATATATATATATATATATATATATATATATATATATATATATATATATATATATATATATATATATATATATATATATATATATATATATATATATATATATATATATATATATATATATATATATATATATATATATATATATATATATATATATATATATATATATATATATATATATATATATATATATATATATATATATATATATATATATGCGATTGACAGCGACTGAAACGACTGAAAAAATTAACAGGGACAAACGTGATAGAAGGCCACCTGGGTCTCAGAGAGCCAGCGCGTGCTTCAGTTAGTCCATACAGTCAGTTGTCACCGGAAATTGACGTTCGGACGATTGTTATTACCTGCGACGTACACGACGTCCGCCTAACAGGGCCAAGGGGGAGCGTTGTAAACATGATTATTTTCTAGCTCTACAGCATGGTGTACAGAATATCTCACATGCCTGCAGTATCTTTGCTGTCAATAAGAGTCCAGGAGTTCATTTCATACCCTCCGATAGGCATACGCTTCGGTTACTCGAAACTCGTTACCGTTTGTTATTAGTTTAGCGTCGCCCCTAGGTATCAGCATCATATGAATTATTTTGCTGGTAGTTAAAACCTAACATATAAGCTTTTTGAAAAGGTATACTAATAAAAAGATAAATAGTATAATAATCGTAATAATAATATGAAATTAAGTCTGTGTGAAATTGGCACTGGTCTATTCGCGTGAAGTGCTGCATGTCGATCGCGTAAGTTTGACTAGAATGCTGAGTACTAAAACAAATTAAAGATCAACAATTATTGATATCACATCTCTTAATGATACCAAATACAATCTAACTATTACTGATATCAGAAGTTTTTTATGTCTGCTACGTAAAACATAAAATTATAATGGATTTATTGCTTTCATAAAATATATTTTTGATAGGCTCTGCACTGCAATTGCCGATGGAGCCGCGCTTCGCGGTCGCCGCGCCTCTGGTCCTCATGCTATTTACACAATGTAAGCGAACGTAAAATAGTGAAAATCGAAGCGATAACGTATTCTATAACCGCTTAATCCCAAGTAACATGATCGCACCCCACTGCCACAAATGGAAGAGCGCACCGTACCTACGGAAACACGAGTGAACTGTCGCAAAGGCCTTAATAAAGAGAAAATAGGGGAGCTTGAGCGCGAGCGGGAATCACCGGTTGGTAGAGGGGTGATCAGAAATTGAATTACGCGCCAAGCCACGTTCAACGATTTACACATCATTGTCTTATATAATTATGGCATACAGCAATGATCAAATTGCCTTCACTGTCGCAGCGTATGAACGGAGGCAACTGTCACCATTTGATCCTTATTATTAGCTTCATAATGATAATAATTGTTGAATAGATAATTTCATGGAATTTAGGAATATACAAAGAGAAATTCCGTTGATTGTAAAATTACTCTATGTAGGAACGGTTCATACTTATAAAGCAATTCATGAAGTGGAAACGTACTTATAAATTATCATAAATCAATGATCACAAATTAACAAGTGATCCTACCAACTGTCCGTCCTGCACTTTTTGAAAAGTTTCAGCAGCAAGTTGGCAAAGCTGGCACTTTTTGAGTAGTCTCAGTATGTTTCAAAATATGGTTTTAAAATTTAAAAGTAAATCGACTAAGAAAAACAGTTAAATAACTTATAATCGACTCAGTCGATTATTAACTAAACAGTTAATAATCGACTAAAAAAACAGTTAAATAACTTGCCACAGAGTAAGGAGACGTAAAGTACGTGATACTGAAAGTGAAAGCTAATTCAAGAGAGACTCTATCATAAATCATATGGCAGATTCCATAAAATACAAAATGTTGAAAACTTATTATGAATAAATGTAGCTTTATCCTACTTAATATTGAAAATGACGATCTTCGAAATCGAATTCTGTCGATCGAATGAAATAACAAGACACGCACTTGCATAATTATTACACGTACACATACATATAAACACGCTATAGTAGGGTTGGTTGTAAGAGATTGTCATATGAAAATAAATTCGCCTATTGTGATTTCACAATACAGGGTAGGAACAAACAAAATGACATAGATATTTTATGATAGAGGAATAAAAAATAAAATGTATTTTAACCTCACTCTTTAAATGAGTGTTGGCAAGATTAGTCTATTAGGCCCGTCACTAAAGCGGTTAAACTAACAATATTTAAACTTTCCTAAGAAAACCCTCGTGTTGGAGTACAAATAAAATCGTCCCACTATACTTCCGAGTTTTTCCAAAATCTTGGAAAAGATATTTATCCTTAAATTCTTCCACTTGTCACAGCCAACAATTTTGCTTCGTTATTCTAATCAGGATTTCGATGTTATCACAGTTCTTCCAGTGCTCTTCACGTATTAAGGACCTCTGCCTGTTGAACATGAATCAGAGTAGAGTAATAGCTCTTACCCTCCTTGATATTAGCAAGGTATTTAACTTCTTAGGCCCTTCTATTTTGCAAACAAAACTTCTCCATGTGGACTTCTCTGAGTCATCATGCAAGTGATTCTCTATGTATCTCACAAATTGTTTTCAAAATGTCGTTATAGATGACTCACCTGGCCGACAATCCTTTTTCTATTGATGAAACCCCCACATAAAAGTCCCACAGGGGTCCATATTAAGACCAATTTTGTTTGCATTATTACCTCGGATGTACCATATAACTTTCAGACTTTTAATTACAACTTATCTGCGGATTACACCCAGATTTTGCATTCAATAAACCCCCGACTATTATTAAACAATCTAAATTTACAGATAATATCTGTTTGCCGAATCAGAATGCACTAACAATTTATCTTGTCCTCATTAAAATCTTCTTTCTCATTAATGGAACCAAACTAGCAAGAATTAGGATCAGTTGTGTCCTTCCTTGTATCTTGGTAAATTACTGACCCATTCCCTTAGATTTTTCAGCCCGAAACCTCGGTATTTCCTTAGACTGAAATCTTGGAATTAAGGAATATGTTAGAATAAAAATCAATTGGGGATTCTCTCGTCTCCGGGCTCTCTAGAGAATATGGGACTGCCTCAGCGTCAGTCAGAATTCTTACGAAATACTCTTTAATTTTCTCGTTTTTGGACTATGTGAACTGCTTATATGGCTCGTGTATGCATGTGAAACTGATCTGAGATTATAGGGATTACAAACCCTGTCCTAGGTTATAAATTCGTTATCCCTCCTCGACATCATGTCTCTAATTTCCTCCAGCGGGCATCTTTACTCAACATGAGACAAGATTGGTGCCTTGTTGAAGTTCGTGAGGTGCTAAGGACTTCGTTATCTTTATACCAGGATGTCCTACTCATGCAATGTTTACTAGTAACTGACCCGTTTTCGCAATTATTTTGCCATCTATGCTAATCATGCGAAGACTAGTTTACGTGGAAGTTTTTCATTTTTTTCGGCGATTTTGTGGAATTTGCTGAGAAGGCTCTACGTTCGCTATAGCTGTCTGCTTTCAAAGTCGCTTAGAAATAAAGCCCTTGTAGAGGAGAGGATAGTAAAGTTTCTTTATGGTGTACTATTTGTATTAAAATATTAATATTATTATATAACAATATATTATTAATATTATTATGGTATCATGCATTTTATATATCAGCCAATTATTATAATTTTCCCGCATCGATTCTGGTGCATCATGTAAACTGGATTGACATTTAGTCTATTTGTGTATCTGTGTGTCTGCAAGTGTGTGTGTGTTTGTGTGAATTTCTCCACGATGGCACCCAAGCGCTTCATTCGATTGAGCTGAAATTTGGCATGCAGGCATCATTTGGTCATGGCAAGAGTTGAAAACATTGTGGTTGAAATAGGTCCACCAGACGGAGTGCTAGTCATACTTTAATCTCGGAATATTCGACTTATGGAGAAATTTGGTACACAGATGCCTTGTGGGCCCGAAATCACATTGTAAAATTTTGGTTGGAATATATTATTAAAGTCCCCCATATATTATTGAAATAGTAAGGCCCTTAAAAGCGCCGACGCTTGCAATGCGTGGATCGTTAGAAGTTCGAATTTGACGTTTGCAATTTGATTTTTAAATTGAATGAGATGACGCGTTCTAATTTCAAATTTTCATTGCGTTGCGTCGCAAATTAATAAGAATTTTGGCCAACTGCTCATCGACTTTATTTATGAAATGAATATTTAGAGAAAATAATAACCAGGATACTTGCAGGGAAGTCGGAGTGACGCAACCGTTTTTAAGCTATTGCATAGCTTTTATCGCGGGCCTAGGCCAGCGCGGCGACCGAATGAAGAAATTTCTTAACGAAAATTAATGATTTTAAACTGATAATTACGTCTAAACGAGTACTGCTTACGATTCGAAAAAAATATATGTTAAACAAGAACATTTTCCTAATATTCTTAGCTTTGAATATTTTAGATTTTGTTTATATTACATAGTGTAATTAATTTGTGAAATTAGGTCTAACCAAACACAAAAACGACTACTACGCAAATACTATCTGGCGTATTATTATGAAACCTGCACCATTTTAAAGATAATTTAATTATCTATCTTTTTATCTACGAATTTTTTCGAATAATTCGGTTTTTTTGCTTTATTGAATAAAAAATTCGTGCGCGGCGCTCTATCGAAAGACGTTTAAATTATTCCGAATCATTTGCTTCCGCAGCCGCAAATGATTCGGAATAATTTCAACGTTTTCCGATAGAGCGCAGTTATCTGATATCAGAAAAAGTAAAATAAATAAATAATTATATTTGCATAAGTTGTTAAAAATGCCATGCAATAGCTTTACCGCGGCAGTCCCCGAGTGCCACACGTATTTTTTTTTTTTTGTTTTTACTATAACAAAACTTAGTATTTATCTATCAATAAATGTATTTATTTTTTTATTTTCTTTATTTGTTGTGTGGGGCATTTCTAAGGTCTTCACGAGCCTTGTAACACTGCGACCATTGCTGATCTATTGCCTGTATCCAATACTATTGTTAAAGAAATTTTGCGTTTACTAATCGACACTTCTGCATTACGTATAATAATAGCGCATTTTAAATTATTTCCAGCGCTAAGGTTACCTAACGAATTTCACAAATATTCTACTACTCAGTACGTACGCAATGTTGCGATGATAATTATAACTCCATGATTTATTTACGCGTGTTCTAAAATATTTTTCAATCAAATAAAAATTATAAATAACAATGTTTTAAATAATAAGTAATTTAGTAGGTATGCTCTCTAATCAAAATACAATAAAAATTAGTGATGAAAAAAATAATGGGTAATACGAATGATTTGGAACAAATTCTTACCGATTCTATTTAATGATGAACACTGAAAAACACTTCGTCAATATAAGGAGAAGAACAATGAATGGTTCTCCATATAATATCAATATAAGAAGAAGAACAATGGGTGGTAGTCTAACAGAGTATTATACATTTACGAAGATAAAGTAAATAAATGATAACGATACGATTCGAGAATCTGTGGGAAAAAATGCTTTGCAACGGGAAGTTTTAATGAAAGAACCGTCTAAACGTCTGGTAGATGACGGACATTTTAAACAACGTTTTCCTCTTGCAAGGTTTTTAATATCGCAGTCAAAGAAAAGAGCATCTGAAAAAGAGGGGTAAAACTTGATTGCATTTAAGAAAAGCGAGCAGTTCTCTCCTTTTCTGTGGGTAGTGGTGGAAATGACGTAATGCTCACCGATGTTCATTTTAAGTTTTCTAAAGACGTTTGATGGTTTTTAAAACGCAGCGACTTGCATCACGCACGTATAGCGCGCCGCGCACCGCGCCAAGTACCTATCCCAGTTAGTCGCGTTCGCGCTCTGGACAACGATGTTGTAGGTTGTGATCACAGCGACCAGTTCCTCGTTTACGTTTTGCGGCAGTGAAAAATGAGGAGGTGAATAGTGAAACGTCAAACGGTTAACTATGGTAATAAGCGGTGCGTAGTAGAAGTGATTTTTCAATAATCTCGGTTACGTGTTGTTTCTTGCAGTTTATTTGCAGTGTTGCACTATATTTATTTCTACTAGCGTTAGGCCCGCATCACCGGCGCATTCTCTACCTAGTAACAGTATACGAACCAGTAGATTTTCTATCGAGCTACAGGGAAATGCGGGAAGAGGGTGCGAGGAATGTGGGAAGAGGGGTGCGTCCCGACGAACGCGAACATTTAGCATTACGGCCAGGTAATGGCTGCCGACTTTTTTGAGCGTTCGGACATCTGCGTAGGTCAAGTAGTGAAACATCTGGCAAGCATATGCGATCCCTTACGACTCGTGACGTATTGGCTTCGATTTCAATTTTATTTTAAGAGAAGTTACTGTCTGGGGTATACTTTTACCTAATGCTCGGGCCTTCAGCTTTCCCGGTCCGGCACTTCTTTCGGCACATTATCTTCCTAGTCCTTGGGCCTGCGGTTCTTGTAGCTCGACTTTTTACTTAGCACTCCAGCTGGACCCTCGTTGTCGGGCCTTTGGCCCTCACGTACCTTCAGCCGTCAACACAGGAGTTCGACATTGTGATATTCCCTGTAAATAACTGTTTTTCACTATCATATTATTGTGGAATTTTCGAACCTTCTAGATCTAAAGTGGCATATATTAGGAAATATCAAAATCGGCCAATTGTATTTCAAGATTATAACAGTCGTTTAAATAAACAGACAAATTGATCGACGTTTAATTGTAATGCCACCCGATTGTTTATTAGTAATTGGTATGTTAATTAGTAATAAACAATAAAAACCGTCGCACGACGGACGGGCAGAGAAAAAACAAGCAAATGTTGCATTTCATAATATACAGAGGTGGCGTTTGTCGCATTAAAATATTCTTTTAGCATGCTATTTGGCAGCAGTTTGATTAGATTTTAGTGAGGAATTGATCAAAGTTGCGTCTTATGGTGGATTCATCTAACCTAAAGAATGTCATAAATTTAGATTATAATAATTTCCATGGATATAAAATGACTCGGTGCACGAGTGGCAAGTATCGAAGGCAATCACTTTATTGGGAAATAATATTAAACTATAGCTGACAGACGAAGCGTCCCTGATTGGTTCAATTAACGGCCTTTACTACGAATATTGCTGAAACGGCAAATTTGAGCGACACGAACACGAAACTTTTGCTACCAGGAACCGGGCGATATTCCCCTTTTCTATTGATGAGGATATTAATAGAACGGTTTCAGGGTAGAGTAATCTGTGCCAATATGGCGTTAGGGAATATTATGTACTCGTACGTAAAATTTGCATTACAATAATAACAAAAGACGCCTAGATCAAACATCAGATTTCCCGTATTGATTGTCACGAAAAGAGTCATGCAAAGTTATCTTGGTCTGTTCGATGGTAAAGTGATAACTTCTGAAACCCGTGATATGATCGTTTATTTGTCATTTTCTCTTTGTTATTGAGTACACTAGATCTAAGCAATATAATTTACCTTGAAAATAATGAGGAAAAAGATGTTGTCGCTCACTATCAAGTCTTTATTTATCTTAAGCTCAATAATATAAATATTGATTTATGAAATTCGGGAACAGAGGCGAATTAAAAAAAACAAAGTCTAGATACCTGATAGTTTGTTTGCTCGTCTTCGTAGCAGTGATGGGCATAACGTAAGATGGCAATCCTCATGCCCCCGTATAGTGTTCCGATGTCTTACGGATAATCTATTTCCTGTAGATATTGAATAGGATGGGCTAATCAGTAGTCGACGTATTCAGACGGTTAGTATTCAACCTTGTCCTGCTCACTTTTGTGTCTCGGACACCTTTGACCTGTCGGTGTTAAGCATTATGTTAGATTCTTTATAAGTGCAGGGTTAGGAATAAGGTGAGATATATAGGTTAAGGATAAAACTACCCAAATGTTCAGTAACTGCTATTTTGTGAAGAACTTCCCACAGTTTATGCTATCTTACGCACTCGAATAAGAGCTCGACCTTCCAAAAGCTATTATAGCTCTACTTTTTTAAAATACCTATGTGTTTAGGTCCTATGCCAATAGTAAGAGACCTTCTGCAGCTTCAAAAGACCTGTGCAAGCTGCGAGATGCTCAAAAAGTAGCGGATCAAATCTTTACACTTTTTTCGGTTACTGTTCAATCTTTTAAGATATCCGTTCCACTGAAAAGTTACACTGTTCTTTTAATAAGCAGTTTAAATTTGCTACAATTTTAGCCTAAACTGGGCAGGCGTTTTCGTTTACAGTCATCGAAAATTGGCAATATTGTCCATAAAGTGACAAATTGCACAACAAACAAAAAACAATTTTTTGAATATTCGAGGAACCATTTAGAGCATCAATGAGGTTGCCAATCATTGGCAATTTTCGAAGAACCGTATTTTGGAATCTTTTAGACATATGGTACTGGGTTCAGCATAAAATTGTCGTAAATTAAATTTAATAAAAAAAGAAAACTTTTTCCGCAGGACACATACTTCACAGATATAGCGCAAAACCCGAAAGAAGTTCAAACATTTCGCTGCTTTTTGGACATTGCGCGGTATTCACAGGTCTTCCAAAGCTGCAAACTTGGTGTCATACTATAGGCAGAGGTCCTAGCAACATATTGAATAATTAATAAATAATTACACGACGGTTAAATGTCTTTGCATATTTTATAAAACATAGCATGACCGGGGTGGGATGTTAAGACCACGACTCTTCTTGATGATCAGGTGGACATAAGGATTTTGCTTTCCTTACACAAATCCAGCCCGCTATCCGGGGACTTTAAGACAGGGGTAGCTTTGAGCCGCTAATTTACCACTCGGACAGAAATTTTAATGAAACAATAAAGAATGTAAAAGCAAAACATTGTTTGCGTCACGGTGGAATTCGGAACAATAGGCTCAAAATCAGACGAAGTATTTTGATGGTGGACGCTGTGAACAATATTGAGGAGACATTTCCGCATTTAATATTACTTAATTATAAAATCCCCCTCTCCAGCGGAAGCAATGAAAACACGCCCTTCGCAGCACTTGCCTTTTTCCTTCAATTTTCTGGTTGGGGGGTGCGGGACGCGACACGATGGGAAAACTGAGGGCTCTGCCGCGCAAAGCGAAAGAAAGCAATTGGAAAGTGCCTATTTAATTTCAATTCTCTGCTCGAATGTCGAAGCTGCCCCTAAAGGCACTCTAATGAAAAGTAAATTCCAAGTTTTCCGGATACTTAATTAATGGATTCACCCCGCATTGCTCTTATCCATTTGGAGGTACTCTACCTACTACGTTATTTATATCAATTAATCTAGTTTCATTGTCCTTCGATATCAAAGTTTGAAAGCAATCAACCAAATTGCAATCAAGCAAGCAAGCAATCAAGAAACCTGGATATAATCATGGATGAGAACTAGAAGGATAGCGGAAGGTAAAAGAGGAATAAGGGCAAAGGGCAAAGGGCAAAATCAACAACATCGACAGGTGTGGTAGAAGCTAATGTCTCCAGGGCCAGATATATTTTCTGACCGTATATTATGTCATATATCTTATAAAATTTATATAAATTATATTTTTAATTTCATATCTTAATATCGATTATTACGATTCCCAAGTATTTATAAGCATTTTTACCGAATTTCGTCCGTGGATTTCTCGCTACATAGAACACCATCCGTAATAATGTTTATTCACATCGTCACTTAAACTTTGGCTACCCATGTATTTATAACGTATTGCAAAAACCTTAAAAATAATCATAATATAAACATCGCGGGAATTGCCTTTTGCTTGGCACTAGGCCTTAAGAGGGCTCTTGAATAAATGAAGTAAAACGTAATGTATTCTTAAGTATGAAATTTACAATTAAAGCTTGTTTACATCAATTATTTTTTAAGAGACGATGGAAATTCGACTACTTTTTTTACATATAAGGGAATTGGGATGGTTTTCAGTTTATTCCTGAATACTTAGCTACCACTGGCCAAAAAAACAAAAAATAGGATACCGCCTAACATAAACTATACTTCTAAGGGTCAGGAACAGGCGGTGGATGGTTTAGGATCCGCATCTTACCGTATTACTACCTATTAACACTCATCCTAATCTATAGGAGGCGAGGTGCGAAGAATACAGTTTTCGCAGTATTTATTTAGTTTATACTCATGATCTGAGGTGTATTTGATTCCCAGGGAGTGATTAGTTCTGCAATAAGGGCAATTTTCTGTAGAATCTGACTCTTTCAGGGAAATCATACTGCTTAGACCATTTCGTTTGCATTGGGCCAGTATCCCATGGGGCTTACCTATGTAAGTATAATAGCAATCTCAAAACAAGACATGCGCGCCAGTACACACTTTTCACCGAGACTACTGATGTAATAACTATTGATGGTAATCTAATGACGTTAGTGGATACATGTAAAAAAAAATGCTTTACATGAAGACTCACTATTAAAATACCGAGAACCCATATAGAAAAAGTCCCAATGGTGTTTCACCACATTAAAAACTGTACAAATCCTGGAGGGTTCTGTATATCAATGTACATAAATCTACGGATATGATCGTCCTTACTATTGCAGATAACGGAGATATTGTTTACTGGCCTGGTCTTCGTAAGGAGCTGGAAAATGAAATACAACGAATGCCTACAGAATGAATTTGCCATATATATTTATAATATCCCTATAAGAACTCATGCCACTTTAATCTACAATGAGAATAATCCTCTTAACATGTGTAATCAACAAACCTTTCATTTATCCTGCTTCGTGGAAAAAATCCATTCCGATAGACCAGTTTACTTGTATTTGAAAAGTTAACCATTAATTACCATGGGACATAATATGTGTTCCATAATTTCAAAAAACATTTTATATATTATACAATACGAATAATTTATAAATTATATTTTTTCCGTGTTATTGAGACATCAGAATCATAATATTAGCAAAAAAATACGTGTGGCACTCGAGGACTGCCGCGGTAAAGCTATTGCATAGCATTTTTAACAACTTATGCAATTATAATTATTTATTTTATTTATTTATTTTATTTTTTTCTGATATCAGATAACTGCGCTCTATCGGAAAACGTTGAAATAATTCCGAATCATTTGCGGCTGCGGTAGAAAATGATTCGGAATAATTTAAACGTCTTCCGATAGAGCGCCGCGCACGAATTTTTTATTCGATAAAGCAAAAAAAAACCGGATTATTCGAAAAAAATCGTAGATAAAAAGATAGATAATTAAATTACCTTTAAAATAGTGCAGGTTTCATAATAATACGCCAGATAGTATTTGCGCAGTAGTCGTTTTTGTGTTCGGTTAGACCTAATTTCACAAATTAATTACACTATGTAATATAAACAAAATCTAAAATATTCAAAGCTAAGAATATTAGAAAAATGATCTTGTTTAACATATATTTTTTTCGAATCGTAAGCAGTACTCGTTTAGACGTAATTAACAGTTTAAAATCATTAATTTTCGTTAAGAAATTTCTTCATTCGGTCGCCGCGCTAGCCTAGGCCCGCGATAAAAGCTATGCAATGGCTTAAAAAAAATTGTTTAAAAATGTACCGTTTTTAAAATATATATATATATATATATATATATATATATATATATATATATATATATATATATATATATATATATATATATATATATATATATATATATATATATATATATATATATATATATATATATATATATATATATATATATATATATATATATATATATATATATATATATATATATATATATATATATATATATATATATATATATATATATATATATATATATATATATATATATATATATATATATATATGTTACAGTTAACACCCGTTTTTAGATAGAACGCGTTTTCCCTAGTTAGAACTAGTTTTTACTTAATGCCTTTGTTAAAACTAGAATTAACTAATGCTCAAAATTGAATATCAGGTAAAACTAGTTTTTACTAGACAAAACGCGTTTTTCCAAACCGGGGGAATTCCGGGGGAATCTCTTTCCAAACGCCCGCGCCGTTCGCGCGCTGTGCGCTCGCTCGATTCAGTACCGCTTTGTTTTCATTCTGATAAGCACGTATAGATTGATTCGAGCGCAATTGTCATGGCAAACTTAAATGAAGGAACGCGATGGAAAGAGGAGTTTTTAAACCAGTTATTAGCGATTCGCGATCACGAAAAAAAAGAGGACCACTTCTGTATTATGACAAAAGGAACCTACGACAATTTAGTGGACGAAATTCAAGAAGCACAATTAGCTGTTCAGAAATCTCAGAAACAGTACAGGAGACTGAAGCGATTTAAGGTAATCAATATTTGTGGAATACGAAAATTAGTGACTAGACAAGAGCCCATGAAATACTACTTGTATGTAGATGAAATTTTTGATATAATTGAAGCAGCTCATGTGGCCGTTGGTCATGGTGGTCGGGATAGACTTAAAAATGAAACTTCACGAAAATATGCGAACATAACTTTAGAAATGATAAATATTTTTCTCTCTATGTGCGAAACTTGTCAGCGTAAAAAGAGTATGAAGAAAAAAGGACTTGTTTCAAAACCCATACTACATTCTGAAATGAACAGCCGTTGCCAAGTCGATCTTATCGACATGCAAACTCAAGAAGATCGGGGATTTAAGTTTATAATGGTGTATCAGGACCATTTGACAAAATTTGTTTTGTTGCGTGCACTGAAAAGTAAGAGAGCCGTAGAGGTGGCGTATCAGTTGACTGATATATTTTTGACATTTGGTGCTCCTTGCATCTTACACTCGGATAACGGCAGAGAATTTGTAAATTCTGTCATAAATGAGCTCGTTTCATTTTGGCCGGAGTGTAAACTGGTCCATGGAAAGCCAAGACACAGTCAAAGCCAAGGATCTGTTGAAAGAGCTAACCAAGACATAGAGAAAATGTTAGCTTCATGGATGCAAGATAACGATACCACAAATTGGTCAAATGGTATTCGGTTTGTACAGTTTATGAAAAATCGGGCGCTTCATTCCGGTATTAAACAATCACCATACAAAGCAATGTTTGGTATAGAACCACGAGTAGGTCTTATGACTTCGACTTTACCACGAGATGCTATTGAGGATATACGAGAGGAAGATGATCTCGAAAATGCGTTAAATAAAATAAATATGACGGATAGTACAGATAATGCAAAAGCTGAGCCTGTGGCTAGTTGCAGTGGACATCGTCAGATTATAACCGGAGCCAAACAAAAAGACGCAGAAAGTTCATCCAAAACAAGTGGAGAATCGCCAATCGCACCAGAAGCCAGTGAATATGACATTGAAGCTGAAGCATCTACGACCGTAGAGCCTCTTATAATACCACCAAATGACAAAGACCTCGAAGTTGTAACAAATGTGAATCGACAAATAATGGCATCCAGAGAAACAGCACATCGAAACTTAAAAAAACAGGCCAAGAGAATGACATTGGCTTCAGATGCAATTCACGTTCCAGTAGAAATTGGTGATAATGTCATTATACAAATCCCTGATGTCGACAGAGCAAAAGCAGATCTACGTAATATAGTCGGAGTGGTTCTTCAAAAGGATGATCAGGGTTTTCACAAGATTGGAACGAAATATGGAATACTCGAGAAATTATATTGCAGGTATGTACCTATGGGTTGCTTAATTGTTTTATCATATAACTATATCGCTATTAGGTAAATGCCAACTATTTAAATGTGCTTTTCAGGTCAGAATTTGATAAGTGCAAAGAAAAATTTTTGCATGAAGAAGATGTTCCGAATACCAATTTACCTTTGAGAACTGTTGCTAAGGAGCAGCCATAGGAACAGGCCAAGGATTTATGCGCTGCGTATGCAAGAAAGGATGTATGTCAAAAAGGTGTCTCTGCAAGAAAAATGGTTACCTTTGTAACTCAAAATGCCACGATAGTTTGTATTGCAATAACAAGTAGATCCTCATCCTTTTCTAATTTTAAGGTTTTGATTATTTTTTATTGTATGGTAACAAATGTTCCTTAACAACTTGTTTGATTATTTTATTTACTTTTAATTAATATTGTTACCTTGGCAACTTCTTTATGTCGATGTTCCCTAAAATGTTCCTTTAGTGTAAGATTATTATTTTGTGTCCTAGATCTTTTTAATAAATATTTTTAAAGTATATCTTGTTTTCAATCCCAAATTAGTTTCTGTAGTGCTGGTTTTAACTAAGGCTCGGAGTGACAACTAGTTTTATCTGAAAATCAAAAATATCAGTGGTAAATTCTAGTTTTGACTAGGTATTTCTAGTTTTAACAAAAGCATTAAGTAAAAACTAGTTCTAACTAGGGAAAACGCGTTCTATCTAAAAACGGGTTTTAACTGTAACATATATATATATATATATATATATATATATATATATATATATATATATATATATATATATATATATATATATATATATATATATATATATATATATATATATATATATATATATATATATATATATAAGTTAACTAAATTCGGAAATTAGTTCATGGCAGCTGAATCTAAGACCGAACGAAATGTGTTTAAACTTATTCGTTCGGCTGTAAGTTCGACAGGTAGTTTTAAAATAGTTAAATCTACGATCGTTTGTTTCATATTCTGCTCTAACGTATTGCTCTTTCTCGCTCGCTTGGACGAATTTCAGCTTTTGTTCAAGAAAAAACGCAATCTGGCCCAATGTCGCAAATGACCAACCAACTAAATTAAATAATTATGGCAACTTCTTAAATTTCTTGGCATAACTATATGTTATTTATATTTACATCGATTTATAATACATCGGCTTTTCGAAAACTTGCAATATATGTTATTTATATTTACAGTTTTATGTATCAAAAATTTCCAGTGTCTACCGCAAAGCTTATGATACTCAAAGGGTTAAGAAAAGCAGGTGAAACTCACACATACAATAGCCTCGCGGACGAGACTCATCGCTCATAATCGCATGCCACAGGTTGTCTACATTCAAAAGTTCATTCCGATATACGGCACCCAATATATTGATAGATCTGCCACCTACGCTACGAGGAACCATTAGTGAGTATTTCTTCCACTCTAAATATGTTGTTTGGATATTGAACAAGAAGAAGAAAAATGACGAGCAGTAGGATCCTATTTTAATATTTCCGTTTTAATCCTAAATAATAAGCAACATAAAAGCACCACAAATATTGCTTATTTTTAAAATATTGTAATTTCTCATAATATACATACCTTCTATCATATATTTTTTTAAATTATTATTATTGTCAACTATTTAGGCTATTGTCAGATCACTTCCTCTGTATTCTTTTTTAATTCCACATCACCGGGGGAACATGTATTTTGTTTCAATGGCTTTAATGTCAGCAAGTGGTTATCTGGCCATGTACATATGTGCTATTGCTTCATTTCAAGGACCACACTCAATAAGTAAAACAGTATTGCCGCTGAATGTACAATATCCAACCATTATTATCAATTTTGGGAGTTAATGAGCCCTATTGCAGTTTGGCCACTAAGACGTTTATGTTAATAGGAAACCGTATATCGTTTCCAGACTCCCGCGGTTATTTTCCGGAGTGCATAGTGGCTTGGCTGATACCACCGCACGATGCGTAAACCACCCAGTTACACCCGAAGAACATCAGCAGGGGAAAACTGAAGCTCCTGCATACTTAGTTGCAGGGGGACAAGAGTCCTTACCGGGCTCGAACTACGTGGAGATAGCCGGATGGGTGCGGAGTCGTGAATCGGGCCCACCCAAAAAGCGGGCCCTAGTAGCCCAACTGCACGAGAATCATTAGCAACCAGATACAAGTACTACAAAAATATATACTTTCTTATTTTGTATAACTATCAACAATGTGTGCGTCTAAAATTTCTCCGATTGCTTTTTACTTTACAATAACGCATCCGCCCATTCAACTCTCAAAGCATTGGAGTTAGTATACTGTCAAACTCATGCCGATATAGCCCCGTGCGATTTGTTGTATAAAATTAAGAAAATTGAAAGAGAAAGATTTGTTGGGAAGTTCGAAAAGGCCGTGAAAGAAGTAATTGCTGAAAACCGGAAAAAATATTTCGAAATAGATTTTTTCATGCATACCTTGAAAGTGTCCGGAAATAGTCATTTACATAAAAAATAAATAAAAGATACAACATTTGAAAACACACCTCTTCGCCTGTAGAATAAAGTTAAACTTGGAATTTTCGTAAAGACCGTGAAAGAAATAACCGCCGAAGATAGAAAAAAAAAGGTTCCAAACACATTTTTTTACACGTTTGCAATTAGATTTTTAAATTTAATGAGAGAACATTCTTTGCTAATTGTTGGAAAAGTCTTGAGATGACATAACCGATCAGTCCATCGAAGGTACGCAGACAAGCACGAAAACCTTCCTACCTCCTACATCGAATACGTAAAAATTAAATATTTCCAGATATCCGATTTAACCAAATACAATTTGGTAATCGGTAATAACTAGTACATACTGTTATCACGGGCAATCGTTATTGTTTCCGTGTGCTCATAGGCACATTGACTTTATGATTTTTAGTGCGATGAAGTGCCGTCCTCGGTAGAAGTAGTCTCGCAATTAGTATGTAAATTGGTGTCTACCGTCATCGAAAAGTCGTTGCGACGTACCGTCAAAGAGCTGCCTCAAGGGCAACACCACGGCAAGCATATCATTCACCTTACCTAAATAAATCCAACGCTGAAAGAGAAAATGTTGTCATGTATAAATAAAATTACATTAATTTTAAAGAAATTCGCTGCGCGTTTCCCACTTTCACCCTGGATTACCCGAGAGAGAGCCATTTACACGTTCATGCGATACTGAATGGAAGAGAGGATAATATTGCCCGAAATTAGTTTTTTATATCGCATAATTACATACGCTCTAGTCCACACACTCTTAGTAGAGCCACTCTTAATAAGGTACTCATTGCTCTATTTCTTATAGAATTTGTAGTACCTATATTTAGAATTTGTAGCGGAGGAAGAAATGTCATCTTTTCAACAAGATATGGACTGTCATATAGATTTCTAATATATTATAGACAAAACTAATGTCAAGTATAAAATCGGAGACTATTGCGGTTGTTTGACATTATAATTAAGATAAAAAACGAATTTACCGCTTGAATTTTGTTGTACCCGACTTGTCTAGTGTAGACTGAAAGAGCAATTGTTCCGCGGTTAGGCCGCATACCGCTGCCGCCGCTGCGTAAATTATAACGGTAGTGGAGGAAGGTGCGGACGGGGGGGAGGTTAGGCGCGTACGAATTTCGGAAATCCGTCGTGCATACAACACTCAATGTATACCTTTAGTCCTTGCGGGTGTTACAAACGTCGGGTACTACAAAATTCACGCGGTAAATTAGTTTTTTTATCTTATTTATAATAATGTAAGATGTTGTACGTTTATCTTATACAGTTTCGAGTTTAAAATAATTTATTATATTGTTGTATGATTTATTTATTTTATTTATTAAAGAAAAGCACATTTTTATAGCAGTATATTGTAAGTTTAACATTATAGGCTTAAATGTAAATAATAGCAAAATAGAAAGCACCGCAGACCAATTTTTTTTAAATCAACGCCGCCTAACTAGGCCTAGGCCCGTACTAAGGCAAGCGTACCAAGTAGAGTGGTTTGTGCATACTTTAGAATACTTAATTAAAAAAATATGGTAGGTATCAAATAATACTAAAAATTAACTAATAATAATAAACATTGTAATTTGAGTGTAGTGTGATGTAACTGTAGTGTAGTGTAGTGTGATGCAAATGTAGCTGTAGTGTGCTAGAAAAATAACATTCAGTAAATGGTGAAATAATTAAACTGAATAATAATAATATAATGTCGTAATAAATACAATAAAATATAAAAATATTATTAATGAATCGAAATAAAGGAAAAAATGATATCTCAATAAATATTTAAAGAATCATATTTAAATAGTCCGAGGATATAATTATATATAAAATGTCCATGTTACAAGTTAAAATATATATTTCAATATATTTCAATTAAAAAAAGAGAAAAACAAGAACAGCGATTTAATAAAATAATAATAATAGTAATTCAATTTATTTAAATTAAATTACATAAGAATATCAAATATTTGGTGGCTAATATCCCGACCTTCATTCAGAAGCCACCTGTGACACCGTTTTTTAAATTGGTCTTTACTGTATACGATTTTTATCAACTCATCCAATTCGTTGTATATCCTGGGGCCTATACTCATAAGATGCCTCTGATCAAAAGATGTTTTCGTTCGACGGACGTGTAACATATCCGCCACGGATCGCCTTGTTCGGTGTGCTTGTTGTGTGGGCGCTCTCTTATTTTGAAATTGAATAAAAACCAGACAAAATTTTAAATATAGTTGCCTTACTTCAAGTACACTGAACTCTTCAAAAAGTTTTTCTGACGTTTATCTGTATGGTTTACGGGTGATAATTTTAATTATCAGCTTCTGTGCTACCTCTACTTGATGGATAATTGTTTTGGAGCAACCTCCCCACCCAATGATCCCGTAACTCAAAATGCTTTGACACAAGGCGTAATAGGTAGTTTTTAATGTTTTGGGGTCTACAATATTCCTTAAATCTTTAAATATGTATGCCAGACGTCTGATCCTTGAAGACAATAAGTCTATATGATCAGCCCATCTCAGCTTATTATCTACAACTATGCCCAAGTATTTTAAGGACAGCACTTTTTTTAATGGCTCACAATTGCATTGACGGTTCATGCATTGATGAATAGTTATCGAATTGGCATCTGGTGGTTGTCCTCTCTTATCTATGCTGGAAGTTAAGTACTTAGTTTTTTCGGTATTAAGTGTAAGTAGTGAGTCATCCAGCCACTCTTTAACAATGTCCATTTCTTTATTGGCCTTTGAGAAAACATGCTGCCAGCTACTGCCGTTAAAGATGATTACCGTATCATCTGCAAATGATATAGCTTTACTGGGCGTCAGGTTGTAGAGGTCATTTATAAGGAATAAAATAGGCCCCAAAACACTTCCCTTTGGCACGCCGTATGAGAGACTTTTCACGTCGCTGGAAGTATCAGCGATCGACGTGATTTGCGTCCTTTCGGATATGTAGCTTTCAAACCATTTTAAATTTTGATCTTTTACACCTATGGTCAGTAGTCTTTTTAAAAGGATATCGTGAGATACAGTATCGAACGCCTTGGATAAGTCGAGCAAAATAGCAAGACATTTCTCTCCCTTGTCGACAAGCGCTGTTATGGTTTTCGTGGCCTCTGCAATAGCATCAGCCGTACCCATTTCCTGCCTAAAGCCATATTGGTTGGACGATAAAAGACTATTGATATCCAGATATTCTACTAGCCTATTTTTAACAACTTTCTCAATGATTTTAGAGATAGTACACAGTAGTGAAATGGGCCTATAATTATTTACATCGAGTTTATCGCCGCACTTGAAAACAGGCACGATTTTTGCGCATTTAAGTCTTGTTGGAAATAATCCTAGTTTAAAACTTAGATTTATTATAAATGATATCGGTGAGCTTAAATAATCCTTCCCAATTCTATAAATATCACTAGTTAGACCATCCATACCTGAGGAACGAGACTGTTTTAATGAGTTAATGCTTTTACAAACTTCATTTGGCGATGTTGGAGTTAGGGAAAACACAGTAGTAGGTATCCCTTCAGTAAAGTTTTTGTCCCAGTAAAGATTTTTTTTCGATCTAATATTTTGTGTGCCAGTTTTGAACCTACACTGGCAAAGTGCGTGTTAAATGCATTTACGATTTCTTGCATATTCTCTGGGGCATTGACTACTCGATTTTCAATGACTAACTTATCGATGGTGTGCATGTTATTGGAAATGTTAGCTGCTTCCTTGATTAGCTGCCAAACCTTCTTAGAATCACTGCTATTTTCAGCAATTTTATTTTTGTAGTAGTCTTTTTGGTTTTCTTTATTAACCGTTTGCATAAATTCCTATAAATTACAAATTTGGTTTTTAAACTTAAGTTATGAGGGTTATTTTTTGATGCTAGGTGTAGTTTATCTCGTCGACGGATGCAAAACAGTAGTCCATCGGAAATCCATGGCTTTAATTTTTTATTTTTGTGTGTTGTCACATGGTATTGGGTGCATGTGTTTTTATCGGCAATCGAGGTTAAAGTTTTGACAAAATACTCAGTAGCAGAGTCTACATTAGTTGCACTGTATAGGTAAGACCAATCAACCTGCCCCAGGTCATAAAGTACCTTTCCTAAATCTGTTTTGTTTTTCTTAAATCCTTTTAAGCTATTGCATAGCTTTTATCGCGGGCCTAGGCCAGCGCGGCAACCGAATGAAGAAATTTCTTAACGAAAATTAATGATTTTAAACTGATAATTACGTCTAAACGAGTACTGCTTACGATTCGAAAAAAATATATGTTAAACAAGAACATTTTCCTAATATTCTTAGCTTTGAATATTTTAGATTTTGTTTATATTACATAGTGTAATTAATTTGTGAAATTAGGTCTAACCGAACACAAAAACGACTACTACGCAAATACTATCTGGCGTATTATTATGGAACCTGCACCATTTTAAAGATAATTTAATTATCTATCTTTTTATCTACGAATTTTTTCGAATAGTCAAAGATTAATATCCGTTTTTTTGCCATATCGAATAAAATTCGTGCGCGGCGATCTATCGGAAGACGTTTAAATTATTCCGAATCATTTGCTTCCGCAGCCGCAAATGATTCGGAATAATTTCAACGTTTTCCGATAGAGCGCAGTTATCTGATATCAGAAAAAATAAAATACTTAAATAATTTTAATTGCATAAGTTGTTAAAAATGCTATGCAATAGCTTTACCGCGGCAGTCCCCGAGTGCCACACGTATTTTTTTTATGAATGGCTGTATCCGTTTTATACTGGGAAATTTTAACCATAATGGGATAGTCATCAGTAATTGCCGTTTCATATATTATTGTGGCCGATTGTAGTTTTGATCGACACATAACATGATCAAGGCAATTGTTTCCTCTTGTAGGTTTATTTACCAGACACTGCAAACCATGAAGAGACATTACTTCTAAGTAATCGTTAATTTGATTATGTTTTTTGCCACATAATGAGATATTAAAATCCCCACAAAGAACTAGGTCATTAGATTTGTTTTTAATATGTATTTTTTCCAAGAAGCATAAATGCCTGACAAACTGCCCTTGAATGCATTCAATTCATTGCTTGTATAATTATACTGAGGAGATCAAATGTAAAAATAGAATAAAATAACTTTATTGTGATATAAAAACATTAAGACAATGTATGTACAAATGGCGGACTTATTGCTATAGCGACATCTTACAGTCAACCATTCCATATCATAAGACGCAAAGTCAAATATACTGCGGACAACCATTTTTCTTTACCAATAAAGTATAACAAAAATAAAATATGTACTAAAACAATAGGGTTGGTAAATTTCAATCGTACTTCACACTTAATTGTATATAGATTGACAGGTTTATGCATACCATTAAAAACTAATAAATTAATTGCACAATAGGTTCTTATATACTTAAAAGATCGTATTCATTCACACGGAACTACACAACCTTTTCTATTCTGTTATTCCAAGTATATAGCCCTCGCCCTCTACTTAAGTATATCTATTTAATTTAATGGAGTGCAATAACGGTTTAAGACATGTAAACCAAGGATACTTACACCCGAGTTACTTACCGCTAATTTAGTAGAACGGTTCAAACAATTTTAAGTTTTCTACGAATGAAATAAAATAAAAATACGTGTGGCACTCGGGGACTGCCGCGGTAAAGCTATTGCATAGCATTTTTAACAACTTATGCAATTATAATTATTTATTTATTTTAGTTATTTTATTTTTTCTCATATCAGATAACTGCGCTCTATCGGAAAACGTTGAAATTATTCATCATTGAATAATTTCAACGTATCGAATCGTTTGCGGCTGCGGAAGCAAATGATTCGGAATAATTTAAACGTCTTCCGATAGAGAGCCGCGCACCAATTTTTTATTCGATACAGCAAAATAACCAGATTATTCGAAAAAAATCGTAGATAAAAAGATAGATAATTAAATTTTCTTCAAAATGGTGCAGGTTTCATAATAATACGCCAGATAGTATTTGCGTAGTAGTCGTTTTAGTGTTCGGTTAGACCTAATTTCACAAATTAATTACACTATGTAATATAAACAAAATCTAAAATATTCAAAGCTAAGAATATTTTTAAAATGTTCTTGTTTAACATATATTTTATTCGAATCGTGAGCAGCACTCGTTTAGACGTAATTATCAGTTTAAAATCATTAATTTTCGTTAAAAAATTTCTTCATTCGGTCGCCGCGCTGGCCTAGGCCCGCGATAAAAGCTATGCAATAGCTTAAAAATTCAACAATATTAGGCTCAGATTTTTCTTATTAGGTAGAGATGCAAATAAATATTTAAAGAAAACAAAAATGTAGTTACAAGCATCGAATAAAGCATACTTATTTACTGTAATTTTGATAGTTTTACCTTGACGTTGGGGGCGGCGGTAGAATAATTTAAACATTAAAAGACTTCATGAATATTCCATTTGCTATTCATTATTTGGTAGCTCCTGCCAGAGGGGATGTTTAGAATTTGCAATGTTAATAATAATTTAAATAATGACATGGCAGTATTTTGCTTTGAAGTGGAATGCTATTTATAGTTTTAAATTAATATGCCCCTACCCATTTGGCAATTGTAATATGTAGTAAGTGTAAATATTTTGAATATAATCAGAAATATGTATCGCTTATAGACGATGTAAATAATAGGACTATGTAATTCTTCGCATTATCAACATTTACTTTGCTACGTGACGTTGTCGGTGTATGTAGGTTCGGGGCATATCCGGGTAGCGGGGCAGAATGGGATATGGGGTCCACCTACATTGCCCGAATCTCGTACAAAGTCCTTTAGGTGCCTAGCATCGATATCTGACGCAGGGTGCGGAGCCCTGCGACGCCGTATTCCGAAAGCCGTGTCAATGGGCCCGGCTAATTTGGAACTCCACGAAAGACAAAATACCTAGTGGAAGACGTCATGGGTCTTTAACAAGGCTCGTCGACCGAAATACTACTGGCAGAGTCCTTTAGTATCGTGCGAGCCACTGTCAGGTGCGGTCGTGATTCTTTTTTCCCGTGTCAAGTATTGGCGGTTAAATTCTCACGAAATTTTCTCTTTGTTCTAAAATCCGTGTAAACTGAGTAGAGGTAAGTTAAATAAGTTATTTTTATTCAAAGAAATGAAGTTTATGAATTATGTACATTTACTATTTATATTAACGTAAGTGTACATTTTGAAAGGGAACATTTTGAACAAAAAAGAAGCATGGAGGCCGAGCCACCGTTGTTAGTTATGGTTAGCGATGTTAGTAAAGTTATGTTAGCGATTTTTTAAACTTTTTAATTACAGTTTTTTAATAGAAAATAGAAGCAAAACTTTTAAATTCTCTATAATTTCAAAATATAGCTTTATTTTTTTAAGCTATTGCATAGCTTTTATCGCGGGCCTAGCCCAGCGCGGCGACCGAATGAAGAAATTTCTTAACGAAAATTAATGATTTTAAACTGATAATTACTTCTAAACGAGTACTGCTTACGATTCGAAAAAAATATATGTTAAACAAGTACATTTTCCTAATATTCTTAGCTTTGAATATGTTAGATTTTATTTATATTACATAGTTTAATTAATTTGTGAAATTAGGTCTAACCGAACACAAAAACGACTACTACGCAAATACTATCTGGCGTATTATTATGAAACCTGCACCATTTTAAAGATAATTTAATTATCTATCTTTTTATCTACGATTTTTTTCGAATAGTCAAAGAATAAAAGAATAATATCCGGTTTTGTTGCTTTATTGAATAACATTCGTGCGCGGCGCTCTAGCGGAATTATTCCGAATCATTTGATTCCGAAGCTCCATAAACTTCGGAATAATTTCAACGTTTACCGATAGAGCGCAGTTATCTGATATCAGAAAAAATAAAATAAATAAATAATTATAATTGCATAAGTTGTTAAAAATGCTATGCAATAGCTTTACCGTGGCAGTCCCCGAGTGCCACACGTATTTTTTTATTTAAGCTTTCATAATTAGCATTAAACGTTAGCGACCCCATCCGCGCCGGGTTACAAGAGTCGTTATGGTCAAAAGTTGAAATGCTGTTACACCAAATTCACTAGACCTCTTAGTCAAAGACCGAAATATATTTGTCTTTCGGCATTTGAATGCTTTTATCGATTGTTCAAAGAGAAAAAGCGGCTGTGTTAGCGACTGTTCACAGCGACTTTTCAAAGGTAGAAAATCGAATAACCAGTTCGGCCTACGGTTATTTAATCCTAAGTATCCTTATTTTCGTCATAGTATAAGGTCTTTAGATAGCAATTTGAAAATATTTCACGATAATTTGATTTTACGTTGAATAGAATACGAATTATGAATATCATTCAATTTGTCCTTTATCGACCTGAGAGCATTTTCTAAATCTTTGTCAGTTCGTGGAACCTTTTATGTTAAATCTGGCAATAAAAGCGTTTCTCCTGTACCAAATAATAGCATGATATAGGTAGTGCTTAACTATTTTTACTTTTCTCTATTTACGTAATTGTATTATGATATATTTATGCAATAGCATACACTATTTAGGTTTGAGATTTCAGTGGATTTACATGGTTTTCAGTCCCTAAAACTTTTAAGTGATTTTATTGGTTTTCACTAAGCCTATCCTGAAGCATAAGCTACAACTATCCGAAGCGATGAAATCCCCATATTATTTGTTTCTTTTTGGATTAACCTTAAATGAGGAGAGGTTGTCATACAAACCTATGGTTTGAATGCTATTCACCAGCACTAACCTTGAAGCATAAGCTACTAATCCAATTTGGAATATGTATTAAATTTTCGATCTCTTTTTTTTATTTTTGCTTTAACCCTTAAATGGCGGGAGGCTACCATATAAATTCATTAATCGAATATCTTTTACCAGGCAAAGAGCCTTTTGTACGATTTAGTATATTCTTATTACATTGCCCATATTACAGGGAGTTAATGGGCCCTTGCTGAGTTGGCCACGAAGACCCATTCTGTTCAGGGTTGGTCACACTCACGGGTCAACACCTATTCGACGGCCTCCACACATGAAGTGCGAGCCTGGGTAGGACTCTGGCCTTATGGTTAGTTTCCCCTGGGAATCAACCTTCTGGCGCTCCTAGACGGTCTGCGCACCGTGCGGCGTAAGCCAATCGACTGTGCACTCTGACTAACAGTCGGGGGAGGCTAGAAGCAGTATTGTTTCCTATAGAGCGGGGGTGGTTGCGGACCTTACGGCGACTGCTCTTGAAACGACCATCGGCTACCCGATCCTGGGTGAACAGCAGGGTAAAGGATGCTGTGGTCCGCGATAGATTCGGTAAACACCGTTTCACCGCTTCGCAAGGGACAGGGCCGCGCAAGCGACCTCGAACTCGTAACCAATCGAGAGACTGTAGTAATCTGGTCACAATTGGAAGTAAGGGCGTGAGTGTAGGCCCGCAGGGTAACACTCCTGGCTATCTCGCGGTTAAAGCGTTGGCCTCTTACTGGCTTGTGACGTAGCAGGTGGACTGTTTTGTCCTCAAGTCTTCTGCGCTCACTCCAGGGAGATAAAACTTCCTGAGGTGACGGGCTCGCTCGCTGTAGTCGACAATCCAAGTTGCCCATATTACAAGGAGCTAATGGGCCCTGTTGCACTTAGGCCACTAAGACCTAAGGGTTTAGGGTCGGCCAAACTCACGGGTCAACACCCATTCGGTGGCCTTCACACAAAAGAGTGAGCCTGGGTAGGACTCTGGCCTGCGGGTCAGTTTTCCCTAGGAGTCCACCGTGCGGCGTCCGCCAATCGATTGTGCATCCGAGTCTGGAAACAGTATTGTTTCCATGGAGCGGGGGCAGTTGTTTACCTAGTGGCAACCGCTCTTGAAACGACCATTTGGCTACCCGATACCGAGTGAAAGCCGGGCAAAGGATGCCGTGGTCCGCGACAGTGCTATACTATACTTTACACCGATCAGTGCTATACTAGGGAAAGGATAGCTCAAGGGACTCGAACCTGTAACCAGTCGGGAGGCCGTAAAAATCTGGCTATAAGGGCACTTGGTATGCCCACTGGATTAACTACACGGTGGCGGACGGTAAGGGTTGATCTCTCGCGGGATAGTTGGCGGAGCTAGAAAGTGGATTGTCCTCATCCCACGGCTGAAACAACCATCATATACCGTTATACCAGCCGGGGGTGACGAGTTCGCCCGTTGTAGTCGACACTGCCCAACTGTCCATATTACATTGTTGATAAAATCATAATATTTAAGCTAATCCAATATTTATTATTAGGAAGATTTCACGTTGAGTCATTATCCCTAAGAATTTACGACTGATTATTACATGATACCAAGACGGCATGGATCATTTTCACACAAAAAATGCTTAAGTACTATCTAAACATAAAAACCGGAAACCTCTCACGCATTCA
>CALYMY010000460.1:20000-27667 GCA_944548615.1 Micropterix aruncella | reverse complement strand
ATATATATATATATATATATATATATGCTTGTTTCCATATTTTGGAAAAACGCCTTCTATTAATGATTTACGGAACAATTTCGTTAGTGGATAAGCCAAATTTAATGCACAGTTAAGGACGAATATAGGATGTATTTCATTAGAGCCAGCGGTTTTGTTTATATCTATTTTGCACAAATAATGATAGGTTGTTTCCTCGTCAAATCGTACGTTGTGTAAGTCGACTGTTGTTGGTTGGAGTAACTAGGTACATGGAAGTCAATATGATGATCGTGGTTTTCATAAACTGTTGTTAGATCGTGGTTTTATAAACTATTCTGCCATTTTTTTTATTTTTTTTAATCCCTCCATTTGCCCAATACTTAACAATAACTAGTGTTGTTTTAAAAAATTATATTTTTACTCTTCATACGATTTCATTAGATTATATACAACTAAATAGATACATCAACTAAACGACCAAAAGAAATTTAAAAAAATATTATTTTAAAACTCACTATTTCCTTTGCTAACTGCCACGATAGCGAGCAACATTAGTACTTTCTTCATTGTTAAAATAACAAGTTAATACTAAAAATAACTAAAGAGAGGAAATATCCTATTAAATTTCTTTTATACGTCTGACAGTGACACTGTTAAAATAATCTCCTACTAAGTTGTGTTGAATTATTTAATTTAAAATTCATTGACTTTAGATAAAGAAGTGTCACAATTTGCTTTTTAAAATTGACATAGATTTCAAATGTCTCTAATTCAGTAAAAAATAGGGTTAATCAAATAAATAAATAGATTTGCGGCGACCCCGTTCGCTTTATTATATGTAAGACAAATAAAAGGCCTTCGCCTTATTTAATATAATTAATAATTATTATTATTATTTCTCTAATTAAATGCTTTAAAATGCAACTTTCAAAAGTAGACTCGGCTAAGTTTGTTGTAAACGAGGAAGTTGTGCGCACATTACTCGAGGTTATTAATATTAGTCATATAAAGAATCGGTTGTGTCACCCAAAGATATTCCCGGCAAGTAGTCAACGACTGATTTCATCTGAATATTAATTTCATAAATAAATTCTATGAGCGGCCTCTCTCGTTTGGCGGTCGAACCCGGTTGTGTTCCATTGTGGCACATCAGACGGAGCGGTACTTTTTTATCTAGCCTCGGCTCGGCGTTAATACTTGATTAAAATATATGATGTAATTTAAACATTATTAGTGCAGCTTTTATATGAGGTATTCCAACATCTAGATCTGTCAACTACAATGGGCGAACCCGCCACCCCAGTAAGTTTTAACGATATTAGATCACTCTGCCTCCCGAGATAATCTAACATGGTGATTTCGGCCCAATCAAGCATCTGTATGGCAAATTTCAAGTCTCTAAGTCCAATATTTACATTACATTTACATCGTGTCCAATTTGCAGCTAAAAACCGCTCTCGGACGTGTCAAAATATTTGTGTTTTAAGTAGTAAGTCTTATTACTACTTTAATCTTTATTTAACATACATTATTATCAAAAAAAATGTGTCTAAGAAACTTATGAACCTACTAAATGTTATTCATCGTAAAATCTTATTACAAAGCAAATTAAAGGCCTATTTAATAAAATAGTTAATAATTGTAATGGCTACCTACTAAAAGCCACTGAACACAATAATTAAAATAGTCATTTAAAAAGTTGAATAATCAAAGCAGAAGCCTAACAATTGAAATAGTCAATAAATCAAATATATACGTACTAAAAACTGTACATAGTAACATCCAAAGTAGTAAGTAAAGTGTTACATAATCAAACTAAAGCTAAATCTTACATTTAAAAACTAAAAGTACAAACATAATTATCATTCAAATTGGTATAATATTTGCAAAGTCATAGCCCTCGAATTCGGTCAGATTATAGAAAGGGTGGCCTATCAGCATCTCCTTAATGTTTTTTTTTTAATTGTTTGTTCTCCAGTTGTTTGATAGTGGTAGGGAGTACATTTTAGATCTTAATGTTAATGTATAAGTAGCTCTTCTGTACTTTTGCCAGTCTTGTTTGGGGCACGCTTAAAAGGGAGTTACCGGTGAGAGTCAATGTCCGCTCTAGTTGCAGTTTCTGTTAGGTGCTGTCTGGCATACATTAAGCACTGGTATATGAATGCCGAATACATGGCCATAATCTTTGCCTTACAGAAGTATTCTCTGCATGAGGTCCTGGGCGTTACCTGTGTAACGATTTGACAATCATCACAGCAGCGCTAAACAAAACACAGAATAAATGAATCGAATTTTTTAAATTAAATTGTATTTAAAAAGACCATAGTGACATCTAGCGATTTATTTAGGTACTAAAACTGACAGATGAGAACATGGCAATTGCTAAACTATAGAGCGCCGTGCCATCGTCGTATAAATAAAGGGTTTTGAGTGGTTTTTGAGAGTTATGAACATTATTCAGGGCTTAAGAGGCCGTACACGAAATTTTGGCGCATTTCGTGAATTTACGTAATTTTGCAGACGTGAATTTAAGGTTAAAATACTGTCTAATGAGTGAGCTACTTACAACATAAAAGATCATTTATATTATTGTCTAATGAGTGAGCTACTTTTTTGAAAATTATTATAGAATTTTGATTAATTGACCTTAAACCGGCGACTGTTTGTGAATTTTAGCTGTAAGAGGTTTAGAATATAACATATTTACGAATCGTTTTGACATCTAAACGGTATAAAAAAATTACAATGTATTGCTGTGAAAGTCCTCTATATAATAAGTGAATCACTTTTTACTACTTTCATATAAAATTGTTGATAAAAAAAATATTTTACTTTGTCAATTTTTTTAGAAAATGGGCGAAGAAATGCTTTTGATTTTGGCCTTTTAGAAGTCTCGTTCATAAAATAAAAACAACAGAAATAAACTTTAGTTCAATATCAATCCATTTCCTCAAAAAACAATGAAAAACATTAATTAAAATTGGCAATAAAGTCTTTTAAAACAATCTAATTCTCGCGTTGTGATACTCGCCTATGATACGATTCACGCCTCAAGTCAGCTAGTCCCCGCCGAGCGCTTCCAAAGAGTGGACGTATCTCTTTGGCTCCGAAAATCCTACCTACCTATAGTTATATTACACCATTGATTATAGAGGTATCACGGCCCACATCGATTTCGTACACGGCCTCTTAAATGTAGGCAATCCGAAGTATTTAGCAAGAAATTAGCATATTTTGCGATTTTTACGAAAAATCGACGTAAAAATCACGATATTGACAAATAGACAATAGAAGCATGGTTATGGTCATAAAAGGTCCACCGATGGGTTGTTCGAAAAAAAATATAAGAGTCGTTCATGAAATAGTAGGAATTATGGGAGAATTTAATAGAAATATTGATAACGTCATTTGAAGAACATTTAATTTATTATTGAGAGAAATTGGAAAACATAATTGATAGCGATGTATGAATGCAGAATCAATGAAGTCAAAAGAATTTATCACCAAATAATTGCCAGTTAAAATAAATTTAATTGTTAAAAAGAAGAAATTCAGAAATACTTAATTAAAATAGAGGAATTACCAGATAAAAATAGTATTAATAAATATAATTGAAATAAAATAGTTTGTACTATTTCGCTTTCGAAAACGGAAACGGAAACAATAAAAAAGCTTCTAGAAGGTCTTAGACGTTTCTCGGAAAAAAGACGCTTTCGAAAACGGAAACAGAAACAATGGAAAGCTTCTAGAATGTTCCAGAAATATCTCGAATATGGATGACGCTCTTAACATACAACGCACTAAAAACGCGGCAAAATCAAGTCAAAGTATGGCATTTCCCGCCGAATATGAAATATCAATTTTCTTTAAACCCTTGGAGTAAATGGGTATTTTCATGGATGCATCTGTCTCTTTTGCAGGATTTTCGGCGACATCGACTTAAAGTACTATAACTACGAAACTACTACACCAATCATAAAAAGAACAACTGCACAATGATGGCATTGAAATTTCGAATATAGAATATTGAAATATCATTTTGTAAAACAATTAGATAATTATGAATAAATATGAGAACGTCAAAGAAGTGAAAAAAACGCGCGACCAGATTTGGTCGACTCGTACTCAACGGATAATTGTTTCGCGACCAGATTTGGTTGACTCATACTCAACGGGTTAATACGTAAAATAAATACCTAAAAACATATGTAGAATTGAAAGCATGTATTATCATTAAGAAATTCGCTGTAAGCAACGTGGCAGCGCGTTATTTAACAAAAAATAGATAAATCAGATCGTTTCATGACTGATTAGTCAATAGTTTTGGATTAAATCAGTAAAAAAAGTCACCATCGATAGGGGTGTTATATAAGGAATGGACGACAAGCTTCCGGCACTTATTGAAGTTTTTCCTTTGAACGCATCGAACCAGCGAAAGTTTTCGGCTTAAATGTAAAAAATCAGTTCAGATGTGATTAAAGTCGTTGTAAACACGGGCATTGGAATGCTATAAAAGCATTTCAATGCCCAGAGAAGTTTCACTGAAATCAGAAATGTCATCAATCTTGACAACGGTTTACACCGAAATATAGATCCAACATTTTTCAACAACCATTAGTTTTTAGATATACTAATCACCTATTCCTTTCCAGCATAGATTCTCGACTTTCACTTTGTGTTACCACTGTATGAGGCAGGAAGAAGTCCAGTTGACAGACTTCTAATACCACAGCAGGGATTATTGACCAACACTGAAAGAATAGAGAAGAAAAAAGGCGTGGAGTCGCTCCTGGTCTACACAGACCAGATAAGTCTCCTTTCATTTATTTTATACGTTAATTTATTTAGTAATAATACATAATTTCAATTTGAATATATATATATATATATATATATATATATATATATATATATATATATATATATATATATATATATATATATATATATATATATATATATATATATATATATATATATATATATATATATATATATATATATATATATATATATATATATATATATATATATATATATATATATATATATATATATATATATATATATATATATATATATATATATATATATATATATATATATATATATATATATATATATATATATATAAGTGGTACTCATCCAATAATACATCTCGTTTAAACAATAAGCATTTCCCAGTCCAGTCCGGGAAAACCTTCCAGCTATGTATGTGGCTTTTATTATTTTGATTTTTTCATCAAAGTGTCATCCTTTAAACGAATTCTTTAAAAAAAGATTTTACAAAAAACCAATCAAATATTAACAATATTATACAATTTTATCTTATGTTTTGAACTCTTGTAAATATCATATAGCCTTAAGTATAAACTTCTCGACCAGAAATTACGATTTATATCTTATTTCATGGGAACGAGCAAATGGAGTATTTTATTTTTATTTTCATTTAATAGCTGGCTGATAGCGAGCCCAGCAATCGTATATCGTCCTTTTAAAGAGTGGATATATTCGAATTTCAAGTCGAATTTTCGTAATGTCATTCCGCATTTAAGAGACGATTGATTGTGAGTTTTTTCATTGTTTTTGCTTAAATTTGTCTTTAATAAAGACATTTTATTTTGGTTTGCAAAAGGATACGCTTTGTTTTTGAGATGTGGATGAAGGGCGATCGTTCGCTAGCGATAAAGGGATCCCATTAAACCTACAGTGTACCGTCGAAAGTGGTACTCATCCAATAATACATCTCGTTTAAACAATAAGCATTTCCCAGTCCAGTCCGGGAAAACCTTCCAGCTATGTATGTGGCTTTTATTATTTTGATTTTTTCATCAAAGTGTCATCCTTTAAACGAATTCTTTAAAAAAAGATTTTACAAAAAACCAATCAAATATTAACAATATTATACAATTTTATCTTATGTTTTGAACTCTTGTAAATATCATATAGCCTTAAGTATAAACTTCTCGACCAGAAATTACGATTTATATCTTATTTCATGGGAACGAGCAAATGGAGTATTTTATTTTTATTTTCATTTAATAGCTGGCTGATAGCGAGCCCAGCAATCGTATATCGTCCTTTTAAAGAGTGGATATATTCGAATTTCAAGTCGAATTTTCGTAATGTCATTCCGCATTTAAGAGACGATTGATTGTGAGTTTTTTCATTGTTTTTGCTTAAATTTGTCTTTAATAAAGACATTTTATTTTGGTTTGCAAAAGGATACGCTTTGTTTTTGAGATGTGGATGAAGGGCGATCGTTCGCTAGCGATAAAGGGATCCCATTAAACCTACAGTGTACCGTCGAAAGTGGTACTCATCCAATAATACATCTCGTTTAAACAATAAGCATTTCCCAGTCCAGTCCGGGAAAACCTTCCAGCTATGTATGTGGCTTTTATTATTTTGATTTTTTCATCAAAGTGTCATCCTTTAAACGAATTCTTTAAAAAAAGATTTTACAAAAAACCAATCAAATATTAACAATATTATACAATTTTATCTTATGTTTTGAACTCTTGTAAATATCATATAGCCTTAAGTATAAACTTCTCGACCAGAAATTACGATTTATATCTTATTTCATGGGAACGAGCAAATGGAGTATTTTATTTTTATTTTCATTTAATAGCTGGCTGATAGCGAGCCCAGCAATCGTATATCGTCCTTTTAAAGAGTGGATATATTCGAATTTCAAGTCGAATTTTCGTAATGTCATTCCGCATTTAAGAGACGATTGATTGTGAGTTTTTTCATTGTTTTTGCTTAAATTTGTCTTTAATAAAGACATTTTATTTTGGTTTGCAAAAGGATACGCTTTGTTTTTGAGATGTGGATGAAGGGCGATCGTTCGCTAGCGATAAAGGGATCCCATTAAACCTACAGTGTACCGTCGAAAGTGGTACTCATCCAATAATACATCTCGTTTAAACAATAAGCATTTCCCAGTCCAGTCCGGGAAAACCTTCCAGCTATGTATGTGGCTTTTATTATTTTGATTTTTTCATCAAAGTGTCATCCTTTAAACGAATTCTTTAAAAAAAGATTTTACAAAAAACCAATCAAATATTAACAATATTATACAATTTTATCTTATGTTTTGAACTCTTGTAAATATCATATAGCCTTAAGTATAAACTTCTCGACCAGAAATTACGATTTATATCTTATTTCATGGGAACGAGCAAATGGAGTATTTTATTTTTATTTTCATTTAATAGCTGGCTGATAGCGAGCCCAGCAATCGTATATCGTCCTTTTAAAGAGTGGATATATTCGAATTTCAAGTCGAATTTTCGTAATGTCATTCCGCATTTAAGAGACGATTGATTGTGAGTTTTTTCATTGTTTTTGCTTAAATTTGTCTTTAATAAAGACATTTTATTTTGGTTTGCAAAAGGATACGCTTTGTTTTTGAGATGTGGATGAAGGGCGATCGTTCGCTAGCGATAAAGGGATCCCATTAAACCTACAGTGTACCGTCGAAAGTGGTACTCATCCAATAATACATCTCGTTTAAACAATAAGCATTTCCCAGTCCAGTCCGGGAAAACCTTCCAGCTATGTATGTGGCTTTTATTATTTTGATTTTTTCATCAAAGTGTCATCCTTTAAACGAATTCTTTAAAAAAAGATTTTACAAAAAACCAATCAAATATTATATATATATATATATATATATA
>CALYMY010000460.1:0-17500 GCA_944548615.1 Micropterix aruncella | reverse complement strand
TTTTACATATTTTATGTTTCGTTCATTGTAAATAATCCATTTAGGTTAAAGGTAATCTTTCCAACTAATAGGAAAGAGCTGACTGCTTCCTTTCATTGATATGAGGGCATGTCACGCTTTTAGTTTTAAGTTTTCAGCTGAATATTGATCGCAGCTTCTTTATATCGCACCTTTAGAAAATAAAAAAACGAAATTCGAAATTTTAAATTCTTCCATCTGTCAAGTAGCTCGTCTTGTCTTGTTATTTCCCCTGAAATAATAGGAAATTGAGTGAGTTTACGTATAAAGAAGGATTGTAGCTTAATTTTTGAGATAATTGGATGAAGGGTGAGCGTTTACTAGTTGAAAAATGGGCCCAACTTAAACCTACTCCTCTTTCCGCAAGTGAGAGGCATTCATCATTCTCGTTAACACCTAAAGCATTCCCGAATCCGATCAAGGGAATCCTTCGTCACGATGTAAGTGGCTTTTATAATTATTTACTTTATAATCATCTTATTGATCAATTCTAAAAAGAATATATACACAAAACTATCAAATATTTCAAAATATTGAATTTTTACATATTTTATGTTTCGTTCATTGTAAATAATCCATTTAGGTTAAAGGTAATCTTTCCAACTAATAGGAAAGAGCTGACTGCTTCCTTTCATTGATATGAGGGCATGTCACGCTTTTAGTTTTAAGTTTTCAGCTGAATATTGATCGCAGCTTCTTTATATCGCACCTTTAGAAAATAAAAAAACGAAATTCGAAATTTTAAATTCTTCCATCTGTCAAGTAGCTCGTCTTGTCTTGTTATTTCCCCTGAAATAATAGGAAATTGAGTGAGTTTACGTATAAAGAAGGATTGTAGCTTAATTTTTGAGATAATTGGATGAAGGGTGAGCGTTTACTAGTTGAAAAATGGGCCCAACTTAAACCTACTCCTCTTTCCGCAAGTGAGAGGCATTCATCATTCTCGTTAACACCTAAAGCATTCCCGAATCCGATCAAGGGAATCCTTCGTCACGATGTAAGTGGCTTTTATAATTATTTACTTTATAATCATCTTATTGATCAATTCTAAAAATATATATATATATATATATATATATATATATATATATATATATATATATATATATATATATATATATATATATATATATATATATATATATATATATATATATATATATATATATATATATATATATATATATATATATATATATATATATATATATATATATATATATATATATATATATATATATATATATAGATTATTAATTGGAGAAGATTTGTTTCATTGAGGAAGTAAATACGAATAGGGAAATTATTAGGCAAGGTATTATTGAAGCCTATTCCACATGAAGGTATTATTATCATTATCGCTGAAAGTCTAACCTTATTGAAAACCGTTCTGACAATTGACGTCCCAACGAGGTGGCTTTATACAAATTTAAATTTATTACAATAGTAAAAGTCTTTGCGACAAATGGCATCCAACGTGTGGGGCCGATAGACATTGAAAGTATCTTATGGTAACATATGGTAGTGAGATAAGTGAGTGAATTAAAAATCTTGCGACACCTGATACATGCTGCGCAGTGCTCTTTTTTGCAAAAGGCATTTCCCCAAAATGTCATTAATGAGCGAAATACGCAAAATACACTGATTTGGCTGCCGCGAAGCCACAAAGACTTCTGATTTTTTAATTGAGTATGTCGCGAGGGTTTCTGTCGTAGAATGAAACTCGCGATCGATATTCAAATTGCAGTATGTTGTTTAATTCCAAAGTCGTGTACAAAGTGAATTGGTTACGCTTAAATCCTATCGCCTATATATACTAGTCGCCGGGCGGCGATCGCCCCTCTCCCTCTTGTCTCCGCTCTCTCCTTCATTCGGGCCGACCGCCCGATATACACACCGGCGGGGGGCATCGCTCTCCAGTCGCCCGGCGTTGGCCCCCGCGAGCTGACGTCTGCGGGCGGCGCTTGAGCTGCAATTGTGTCGTGTTTCGCACATTAGTTTTTCGCACGTTTACCGCTTTTGGACGCCACCGGCGATCCCTCCCCCGACCTACTTTGCATTAAGTAGCCACCGGAAGTAAGGCTCCCGTCCGGAAAGTCGCTGGAAGCGGTCGTGTGAGCGCGCTAGTTTTTCGTGTTTTGCGTTCGTACTGCGTCGCGGCGCCCTCAGTTGAAACCTTCCCCTTCACCACCAGTCTCCGGGCTGCCGTGGCACAAGATGAAAAGCTCTCTGCTGAGAAGTCGCTGCGATGTGGTTTTCGTTGTTTGTGGTGACGTTTTGCGTGCGAAACACGGCGGTTAGATTCGCGACGGTTTGTACTTTCTCTCTCATTTATCTCGATGTTTGCCTTTAGCTTCTCGTTGACGGCTTGATTGTGATGATTAAAATAAACGCCTCGTTGGAGGCACTTAAGACGTGTGTTGATTATTGGGCGTTCGGGGTAGATAATCCTAGTGATGGCATTGCACATCGCCATCTCCTTAATTCCGGTGTCGCCATTGCACCTCGGTGACACCACCTTCCTGCCGCTTTCGGGTGGAGTGTTCTTCCGGTCCTTTCCTGTTATAACATTTTGAGTAGGAGGGTTCTGTGTGTATTGTTGCTCCGCGACAAGTATTTAGAACTACATAACTTACTAGCTAATTTATCGATATGGGTATTGATATTAACTATTATTAAACTAAACACAGCAAGGCAAGACAAAAAATACTCAGGGCCATATTACTTTAACAGGCTACCAGAAAGTTTAAAAACTATTCAAGTGGAAAGCTTATTCAAAAAGTTACTTAAAGAATTCTTATTAGACAAATCTTTTTACTCGATCGATGAGTTTGTTAATTTTAAATAATTTTTCAAATTTTTTGGTCATTTTTTTGACAATTTTAAGTAGCATTTTTTAATTATTCTGACTTTTTCTGATTTTAATTTCTTGATTATTTTTATCAATTATTTTAATTTGTGGTTTTAGTAAATAAATCTTAAAAATGATTTGGATGCCCTAAAAGCAATAATGAAGTAACTGTATGTACGTGGTGATAAATTTAAATATTGTAAAAACGAACTAATATACTGTAATTTAAATGTACCTAAATATTAAGTTTCTACAATCTGTTAAGATTTTTTGGAAATAAATTGAAATTGAAATTGAAAATTGAAATATTCCATTTTAATTTACTGCCAATTCTTAAACCTAAAAAATGTATATCTTCTGTGATGTCAATTTCGAAAGAGTCATATAATTCATTTTAATTGTCGAAATTGGTCGGTCTTAAGCGAAAAGGAATTATTTTTGATTTTGTAATATTTAGACGTAATTCATTAGCATTAAACCAAATTAAGAGTTGCTCATTGGTATATCTAATTCTACTTACTAATGATTTCTTATTGTTGTCACAGAAGATAAGAGATGTGTCATCTGCAAACAGTGTAATGTCATCATTCTCGGATGACACACATCCCGGCAAGTCATTGGTGTACACTAAGAATAAAAATGGACCTAAAATGGAGCCTTGAGGTACACCTTTTGATACAAGAATCGGTTTGCTTCTTGTTCCATTTACCCCGGTCATTTGATACCTATTTTGTAGGTATGATTGAATTAAATTTAGCCCTTTGCCTTTAATTCCATAGTGTTTTAATTTATTCAGGAGAATATTGTGATTAACGCAATCAAATGCTTTTGATAACTCACAAAATAGACAAATTACTATTTTTGAATCATCCAACCCATTAATAACTTATGGAGTGTTTTCGATGCAGCATTAACAGTCGATAGTCCTGCCCAAAAACCAAACTGTTTATTAACTGTTAATAACGTCATGAGTGTCGAAAATTTTTGTGAGGCGGTTTAATATAATATTTTCAAAAATTTTGCTGAAGGCCGGTAATATGGATATCGGTCTATAGTTATGTGTGTTTTCACGACACCCTTTTTTGAACACAGGTATTGTTTTAGCCATTTTTAATTTGTCCGGAAAAGCTATACTTGCCTTCTGCTATACTTGAATTGAAGAGAGCGCAAAGATAATCTGCAAGTGCATGCGTTGATGACTTTAGTAACCGGCTGGACACATACCACATGTCAGTTGACGACTTGGGCTTAAGCGATTGGGCTACTTTAATAATCTCCTCCCTGGTCACCGAAGTCAAGAGACAACACTCGTCGGTTCTGAGTCTGAAGTCGGACCCGTTGACTGATTAGACGATGTGCTTCCGCCGATAGGCTCAAAATAATTATTAAACAATTCAGCAACTGTATTGGGATTGTCGTACTGATAATTATTTACATTCAAAGAGACGTTGGAGGCCACCGACATCTGTTGCGAGGTCTCAGACTTAATCACATCCCAAGAAGCCTTAATTTTATTTTTAGATTTTTTAATAACACCCTCTAAATACATTTGTTTGGCCATCCAAACCACGTTTTTGTACATTTTTTGTATTTTTTACATATTTTTTTAATTTGGCATCATTACTATTTAATAAATTTCCGTGGAGGATTAGCATTCGTTGTTTTGATATCTTTATACTCTTTGTTGCCCAGTCATTGAATTTCTTTTTTGTCTTTTGTGTTACCTGCTTTACGGGCATTATATGATTCAGTGAAGTTATATATTTGTTAAGAAAGAGAGATCAAAACAAAAAAAAAGATTAAATCTAATTTGTCGTTTCAATTCAAAAACAAAATTACGGATATCCACCGTAGGAATCGTGAGTTGAAAAAACACTTTCAGTTTTTACCGAATTTTCCGATTTTCCAGGTAACTTTCCCAATTTTCCTTTCCGTTAGGACCTTATTTGGACTATTACGAACATTACATTTCATTATTAACCGACTTCAAAAAAAGGAGGAGGTTATCAATTCGGTTGTATCTTTTTTTTTTAAATGTTATCTCAGAACTCTGCTATTTATTAACCGATTTGGAAAATTCTTTTTTAATTTGAAAGGATATACTTACAGATTGTTCCCATTTTTATCAAAATCCTGTTCTGTAAATGGGATCCATGAGGAATTGAGGTAACTCCTCAAATATTATCATATGAAGTCGAAAATTTAAATGTTGGTTTAATTCCGACGACAATGCATTTTTTTAACGGTAACCATGACCTGATTCTACATCCTGGGTGACCCGACAAGGGGACTCCTCAACAGTCAACAGCACAGACACTAAATTGTGTATACTCATTCAGTTATGATAGCCCGTTCAAAATTCCACCTTGACATGGCTGCTGCATCCAGGGTTGGCTCCCGACGAGGGGACTCCTTAACGGTGAACAGCACAGACACGAAATGTTGTATATGCATTCAATTACAGCAGCCCATTATAAGTTTCACCAAGACAGGACTGCGGCACTTAGGGTTGGCTTCCAACGAGGGAACTCCTCAACGATCAACAGCACATACATAAAATTTTGTATACGCATTTAATTGTGATAGCTTTTTATAAATATCACCATGACATGGCTGCTGTACTTAAAAAAAAAGTGGTGTCGTTTTGTTTTTTGTTAAAATTTTGTCTATTAATATTTACATAGATAAAAGCATGTCGCGAGATTTTTTTTGTAATAATTTGTTTTTATATATTCCTTAAATAAATGCTCTAACAATATTAAAACACACTTTGAAATAATTAGGTAAATAAAAGCCATAATTTTGTTACGTTATACAATTTTATATTATATAAAATTAGTTGCAAGAATATAGAATCTCGACAAAAGTAATTGTATATAGCAGGGGTTCCCAAAGTGTGCGCCGCGGCGCCCTGGTGCGCCGTAGAAAGTAAAGAGGGGCGCCGTGAGTCGATCCTCTATCATTATCCGAAACCACAAATATTCGCGGCCCGAAACCACAAACCTACAAAGCAACAATTTTTATTTTGAGCGGTCTATAGAACATAGGTACATACTCGTCGCCGTCGCTCACTCGCCGAAAAATACCTACGGGCTTGAAAACCTAACGGTTTTCAAGCAAGGGACTCCCACGTCTTTACCCGACGGCGACTGCTTGCTTGCAACACAATATCCGTTTACCAAGTCAGTAGTCAAGCTAGCCGCGCGAAGGGACGGACGTGTCGTCGTGTTGTGTTTCGCTTTATTTGCCGTTAAAAGTTTCACGCAAAATGGACAGATTTTTATTAAATAAACAAGTCGGTAGTTCAAGTGATAGTGATAAAGCATCTACCAGTGGCGGCGGGGAACCAAAGAAGCAAAAATATCGTAAATACGATGATAGCTATTTGGACTTTGGTTTTACTTCAATAGAAGTAAACAATGAAGAAAAACCGCAGTGTGTTCTTTGTTTGAAAATACTTTCATCCGAAAGTATGCTTCCAAGTAAATTAAAGCGACATCTCGATACAATTCATCCAACTATGGCTGAAAAATCGCATGATTTTTTTCACCGGAAACTACAAAATTTAATAAAAACAAAAAACGTGTTCACTCAGCAAGCCACAGTACCTAACAACGCACTGTTAGCATCATTCAAGGTGGCATACAGGGTGGCAAAATGCAAAAAACCTCATACTATTGCAGAAGAGCTTATTCTACCGGCTGCTCTCGACATGGTGAATATTATGGTGGGAGAATCGGCTGGAAAATTAATTTCCAAGGTGCCCTTATCTAACAATACTATTAGTCGAAGAATCCATGACATAGCTGAGGATCTCAATTACCAATTAATTGAAAAAATGCAAAGCAAGGAATTTGGTTTGCAACTCGATGAGGCTACTGACAGTAATAATGATGCACATCTTATTTGCTATGTACGCTTTCTGGCTGACAATATTATTGTCGAAGACCTTTTATTCTGCAAAAGCATTACCAATAGTGCGAAGGCCCAAGACTTGTTTAAAATTCTTGACAATTTTATTGCAGAAAATGGTTTAGATTGGAAAAAGTGTATTGGTGTATGTACTGATGGTGCTCGATCCATGTCTGGCAGGTATGGAGGTATACAAGCGCTTATTCGTGAAAAAGCACCGAATGCTATATGGATCCATTGCATCATCCATAGGGAAGTTCTTGCATCCAAGTCAATGAGCTCTAAACTGAACGAAGTACTAGAATGTGTCATTTGTGCAGTAAACTACATAAAAACTAGGCCTCTAAAGGCCAGACTTTTTAAAAAACTGTGCATAGATATGGGAGCTGAACATACGGCCCTGCTGTATTACTGCAATTCACGATGGCTTTCACGTGGAAATGTCCTATTTCGTGTGTTCGAATTACACGAAGAAATTCGCACTTTTTTACAGGAAGAACGTCATGAAAACGCCAAATATTTTACTGAACCAGATTTTTTGCTAAAACTAGCGTACTTATGCGATATATTTGAGAAACTAAATAATTTGAATCTTTCTTTACAAGGCAAAAACACGCACATTCTGAAACTATCGGAGAAAATTGCGGCGTTTAGGAAGAAACTGCAGTTGTGGATAAAAAAAATGAATGAAGGCAGCGGTCAAGATTGCTTCCCGCAATTGTATAAATATGCGGCAGCTAATGAACTGGTTGTCTCACAAGACCTGATGGCCCTTTTCACGGAACACCTATCGAAGCTCACAGAATGGTTCTCGAAGTACTTTGAAGATGATGATGTCGAAAAATATGCATGGATCCAAGATCCTTTCCATGCACAAGCTCCGCCAGGATTCACAACACAAGAGCAAGAGAGTCTCATTGAACTCTCTTGCGACAACAACCTCAAAACGAGATTCATCAGTTCCGATTTGGTGGAGTTTTGGTTATCGATTCAAAATGAATATCCAAATTTAACTTCGAAAGCTTTAAAAATTTTCATTCCTTTTGCCACATCATATTTATGTGAAGCTGGATTTTCAGCTGTAGCTGTAATCAAGAACAAATATCGATCAAAGATCAATGTGGAGCAAGAAATGAGAGTAGCAGTCTCAAGTCTTATTCCCCGCTTTGAAAAACTGTGCGGAAATCATCAATCTCACCCGTCACATTGAGTTGACTGAGTAACTATGGTATTTCATTTATTTCTTAAGTCTTTTTTGTTGTTCTCTGTTTCAATTCTGAATTCTTATAAATATAATAAAACTAAATTTCATATTGTGGATGTTTTATTTTTGTGCCTATCTACCTAACTACTATTATTAAAGGTACCTATTTCTTTCGACTATAATATATATTATATATATATATATATATATATATATATATATATATATATATATATATATATATATATATATATATATATATTCACTATATCTATTCCACATAGCTTACTAAAGTAGGGCGCCGTGACAAAATACTAAACTTGTAAGTGCGCCGAGGGCTGAAAAAGATTGGGAACCCCTGGTATATAGTATGTATTTTTCACAATAGAAATTTACAGTAAAATTAAATGTACGGAAAAGTAAAAGTAAACAATATTTAAACTTAAACATTAAACTTATAAAATTTGAAAATACCAAGAGCGGGGATTCCTATCAACTGGCTTATTTTAAAAATAAAAATTATTAGGGCGAGACCATGTAGATGTTTTCGTTATTATCCAAATTTCTATTCCGGTGTTCATGTGTTTAACCAAATTTAATTTTTCGAAGTCCGTAATTTTACCTACTAGATTTCAATTAGGTACTTTTTTTCGAAGGCAGTTGTACGCCAGCAGATTATAGAAAAAAAAAACAACTATAACCAAATTTCTATTATTTTATAAGGATCTGAGTTTTTGAGATATCTGATATACGAGCAGTTTAGGATTAGATTTATTCGAATGATTTGAACACACCGCTGAAGACTTTGTATTCCAATTCTCTCCAAAATTTGATTCTGCAGTGGGCTGTGTTGACGCTTGGAGTTACGCCTTGATTGACTTCCATGTAGTTCTCTACTTCTTGAGTCATCGGCAACCATTTAGTCGGTAAAACATGGGTGCATTTTCCCGGGGTCGGGTCACTGTAGAATGAAAAGGTCATCGTTAATGTTATCCCTGTATGGACCGTCGAGAACGAAAAATCGTTAAGGTTTTAACGATTTTTCGTTCTCGTCCTGTGGTGACGGGCTCGCCCGTTGTAGTTGACACCGCAAGATGTATGGACCGTCTGGTAGCAAACGGTTTCGTGCAGATTGTGCCACAAGATCCACTTTATTCTCGGATCGGCTCAACTCACGATTCAGCTCCTATTCAGAAGCCTCCTCATGTGGAAGGCTACCCCGGGTAAGACTCTCGCGTCTTAGGCCCCAAAGCTGGTGGACCGGTTTCTCCCGGCGGGATTGCATCCCGGTACTACTGAACGGTTTGTGCACCGTTCGGCGAAGCCAATCGGTTGTGCATTCTAACTAATTGCTGAATGAGTCTGGAGACTATGGAAATATACTGTCTCCTAAGCAGCGGGGTGGATGTTGACCTGTTGTCGTGCCACCCTTGAAACGACCTTGGGCCACTCGATCCAGTGTGGCACTACAGGCAAAGGACGCCCAGGTCCGCGATAAATTCTAATTGAATTACCGCTTTAATACAACAGGTAGAGGCCGCGCAAGCGACTTTGAACCAGTAACCAGTGGACGGATGTATCCTGAAAGTTAATTCCAGACGTAGATATCCTACGAAAACTGGTAGGTAGGGGGCGAGGCTGCCCGCTGTGTACATCCCGGTGCCTCGCTATAAGGTGTTAAATAGTTCCGCGACATTTTCAAAAGACGTTCTTTATGGACAGAAAGTAGAAGTACATCCAACTTCCGGTTATAAATGTCGTCGCCATCTTAAAAATAACATTTGCGGTTATCGAATAATCCTGATTCATTGCACTCAGGGACACTAAAAACGTCTAAATTGACACCTGGAACGGATTTTCGAAGTGAAAGGAACAAAAACCACGCGCCCGGAAACTAAAATGTCTTACTGCCGTTATAATTCAAAATATAGGGAATCTTGCCACGTCCAGTATGACTGTGCGGTGAAAATGAATATTTGGTAAAAATGAGCGAGCAGTCGAAACGGCCATGCTGTACGGATGGACCTCGATGCACGATATATCGAAAACATCGATGTTTGGAGATTTATGTTGGTTGTTTTTTTTTATATCGATGGTGCCTTATCTGATCAATATTACTCTATCGATATTTCTTGTTTATGCATTATGTTTTCTTTTACTCCATTTATGAATAACAGGTTTATCAAAAAAAAAACTGAACTATTCTAAACAAAATATTAGGTACAATTTTATTGAAAACCGATTGACCGTTCGGATAACCGAACGGTAATAATACCGTCTGCGAAATTGTTAAAAAATACTTAACGACAGTGGCGACGTGTCAGTGCCATCAAAACGTCTTTTGTCAAAGACAGCGCTCACGTTAACGAAGACGAGAAACGTCTGGAAGAAACTCTATTATTAAAGTTGATTTTTTTATATACTTTAAATGACGAATTGTGTATATGAATTAATCAAACATTGCCATTTCCTATTTTAAATTTAGAATAAATTCCTTATTTAGAATTGTTTTATTTTAAACTCCTATTTAAATTATACGTAATATCACTGTGTCCATGTTTATTATAGACTAGATGACCCGGTGAACTTCGTACCACCTAAAATTTATTTGATTGTATCTCTTCATAAGCGTTTATTAATTCTAATGAACCTTCCAAATCAAATTCATTGAAATCTATAATATGCCCGAATCATGTATGTTTGAGTTTCGTTTGGTGATTAAATGAAAGTCGTTTGTGATTAAAATAAATTCAATGTATTTAATTTACATGATAATATATAAATGCAGTTCACATTCAACACAAAACATTCTATTAAAATATGTTTTTCGTTTTGTTTTCCGGCGCGTAAATAAACAAAAATGATGGCTTTCCGACCGATGGCTTGCCGAACACGGAACATACAGTTGTCCATGGGCGAAATACGGAAATTCCAAGTTAATTCCGCAAACTTCCAACACGCGTGATTTGTCATCGCGAAGGCCAGACGCACTGGGAATCTAAATTCCTCTTTCCAGAATTACCAAGTGTACAACTGTAGATTGTCTTTCGTATGTCGCAAAGGAAAAGATGCGCTAAATCGCCTCGTTGCTGCTGACATAGCGACACGTCTGATACTGAGATACACCTCGTTTGAATTCCTCACAGCGAAAACAGTCATATCGCTTTATTTTACGTACTTGCATATGTAATTTATCGAGTTGATGAAGTTGCAGTATTCCACATTGATTTGCGTTTTAAAAGCCTTGGACAATAAGGCACAATCTAACGATTGACCACATTTACATCTTGCCCTTTGACCTTCACAACTGCAGATCGCCCATTGTCCGCAACTGATCGGCGACGATACAATGGGTATTCGTCATTGCCTGTCGTGTTAGCAATCAGGTCTCTCAGGTAACGCCTGAAACAGTTACTATCGAGCATACAGGGCGAGATGTTGTTATAAACTTCGCAAATTCCATAGATCATATTCTTAGGCACTACTGCAATCAATTTCGGATTAACAGCTTCATCTTGTATTTCGGCCGAGATGATGGAATCATCTCACATCAGTACGGTTTGCACTTGAAGTAGCTTGCCGCACATTTGACTGACTTTATCTCTTCTTCTCAACATTGTAATGGACACTGTAAAACGACACGGAATTGTTTACACGCTCACTCAAATCGATCGAAATTTCCATGAGGTCTTTACAGTAATTAAATCCCCAAACTAAGTCCAAATTCGTGGTTATATCTTTAAAAAAAACGGTTGTGTCACCCCAAGACTTTCCTGTCAAGTAGCCAGGAACGGTATTCATCTGAATATAAATATCATTATTCCTACAACAACAACCCCCCCCCCCCCCCAAACCTAGCGACACCCTTTAAAACTCGAAAATCTAAATCGAAATCGACTTTGACTTCGACTTCGACTTTTCGACTTTTCGGACTTTTCTACTTTTTTTACTTTTTTACTTTTTCGACTTTTTCGGCTTTTTCGACTTCTTTGACCTTTTCGACCTTTTCTACTTTTTCGACTTTTTTTTAGTTTTTCGACTTTTTTGACTTTTTCGACTTTTTCGACCATTTCGACTTTTTCGACTTTTCAGACTTTTCCGAATTTACGACTTTTTCGACTTTTTCGACTTTATCGACTTTTTCGACTTTTTTACTATTGCGACTTTTCCGACTTTTTTGACTTTCGACTTTTTTGACTCGCATTTTTTGACTTTCGACTTTTTGAAATTTTACACAATGTACGGAATGAATAACAGTTATGGATAGCGCAGCGCAGCTGTCAAACAATACGATCGTCACGATAGCCATCTAGAAAGTGACCAATGTTCCCAAAATGACCAATTTCGATTTTTTCGATTTTCAGTCGTTCCTTTGAGTTTTTCCTAAATATTTTTTTTTGTAAACCACCCCTGAATCAAACCAAACAAAATAAAAGAAAAATAATTTAAATCGGTCGAGTCATTTCAGAGATCCTGCGAGACTAACGCACTGCGATTCATTTTTATATATAAGAAGATTATATTATAAGAACATTTATAAGAGACTGTCCGCAAACTGAGTCAAACGAACAATTTTTTTAAAAGAAAATATCTATGATTAAATGATCTAAATATCAATGATTTGCTAACGATATTTTTCAACCATCGATGTTTGCATTACGATGTTGGTATTGATGGTGACATTGAAGTTTTTTCTTCGATATCCTTTCCTACCATGCTGTTAACGCGATGGTGCGAGTAAATGTATATACTCACCCTTTCTCGATCAAATTCAAGTAGAAAGCCATAAGCCTTCTTCTTGCCAACCCGTCAACGAGGTAGGGGTTAAGCCTAGGTCTCTCAACAGGCGTGTCATACAGGAGTAAATAAGAATGTCCAGCTCCTAAAAGTCCAAGCAGCGTGAAGAGAAATCCACCCAATTCTGCGGTAACTGACAATGTATAATAGTAGATTGGAGCTTTAGACGTTTCTGCTATGGCCCGAGCGGTGTCATCAGTCCCTTTGAACACGAATATGTCGCTAATTAAATCGATTGCGGTCTCAAAGTGATCTCTTTTAGTAAAGTCAAATGGTTCCCCTCTAAAAAAGTAATCTATGATGAGATAGTACACCCGCTGAATTCCTGCCGGGCTCAATACTCTCTGCCAAGCTTCTGGTACCACTATTCTTGGATTCTCAACCCAACCTGGAAATATTATTATTTCATATTAGAGTTTTATATATTATAATAGTTTTTTAAAGTATTTATGTATATATATATATATATATATATATATATATATATATATATATATATATATATATATATATATATATATATATATATATATATATATATATATATATATATATATATATATATATATATATATATATATATATATATATATATATATATATATATATATATATATATATATATATATATATATATATATATATATATATATATAGGAACTTGTATTGAAAATTTCGATTTCCTAAGAAATACCGTAAGTTATATTTCTAGTCATTTACCAAAATGCAAAATACTTCATGTCGAAGCGTCATCATTAAGCTTCAATTATCATTCTGTGTCATTTCGTCGAAGTGTCAACAACGGTAATTTTGTTAGCTTCGAAAATAGCGCCGACAAAACGTCATTTGCGGGAAGTTCTGCTTTTCTGAGTCATAGATTGATGCTGGGAGCTTACGGGGAATTTACGCCAACAGAAAGGACTGTTGAGACTTGGTTTCTCCGATTCAAACGTGGTGATATAGGTTAGCTCTAAAATATTGCCTGCAGGCAATAAGCTCGCCTTTTCTTAAGAATAAAGAGTTTTATTATTATTATTATTATTATGATTTCGACGTGCAAAACAAAGAGCGCCTAGGCCAGGAGCAAAAATTTGAAGAAGCCGAATTGAAGTACATACTCCATAAAGATTCGAGTCTGATGCTGGCAAACATAAGTGAAGTGATTAATGTTCATCCCTCAACCCGTTCGAGACGTTTAAAATGCCACAGTACACAAGTCCAGAGCTGCGATAGCTTCTATTGAAGAAGCTGGCTTTGAAGTACGGGAACGTACCCCATGCACGCCGAACTTTGCCCATAGTGATTAATATTTATTTCCGATAAGAAACATCTAAGAGGTCAAAAATTTAAATATACTAGTGAGCAAGGAAGAAAATTTTATTTTTAGGTGAAAACCACGGTAGCCAGTAGAGAGGATTGAATTCCTCGGCTCGACTTTCGCACGCCTAAACATGCCTATTTATGCTTTGAACGATTTACTTGGTAATTTGCAATAAAAACAAATTGGTTTATTTTAAATTAATGGCAGACTTCATTTTCAAACACCTAACAAAATTGCCGCGACAATTGAATTTTTACTCACCTATATACGTATCATTTCCAACGGCATAAAGTAACAGAAGAGCTTCTTTGGAAGCTGCTCCGACTATCGTCGGCACATGACTGTAGTCCCCAGATTTATAGTGTTCATAAGGCGTTTTCAATAGAAAAGCTTCCTTTTTCGAAAACTTCTTTTCAACTACAGGTGAGAAAGTCAGCTCCTGTGGACTTGTTGGAATAATTCTTTCTACTTGAGTACTCGCAACTACGATATTTCCAGAGTCCTCGTCTTGTAATTGTGACAGAAAATCGCTGCTGTTACTGTTTATACCCAATATAACCGCCATCCGCCTTGCGATTTCCAGAGGTTTACGTTGGATGAGCCAACTGTTGAGACCACCCCCCGAAAACGACATTACTGTTTTGAACAACCCTTTTGACATCGAGGAGATCTTCTGCAGGTGCACCGATCCTGCACCGGCACTCTCTCCGTAAATGCTGATTTTATTCGGATCCCCTCCGAAATACTTGATATATTTCTTAACCCACTTGAGAGCTAGGACCTGTAATCGGAACAACAAATCCACATTGATATCACGCTTTTTAATCGAAATTCTAATTTTACACACACCTGGTCTTTCAGTCCCGCATTTCCTGGCACATCTTCACTATCCAGACAAAGGAACCCAAACGCTCCAACCCTATAATCGAAACCTACGTATATAACCTTATTTTCCACAAACAAGTCGTGATTATAAACATAGGATGATCCAGTATCGAAGCCTCCTCCGTGGATGTGCACAATCACTGAAATTCCCTTCTTCGAATGCGTTATATTCGTAGGTATGTAGATGTTCAAGAACAGACAGTCTTCTTCTCCTACTATTAAACCGCCTTCCAGCTGCATGCATATTTGAGCTGGCTGAGTGGCGTTGATTACTGGGGATCTCTTCGCCGGAATTGGATCCTGTAATAATTTAAAACGAAACAAAAATAAAACCCTTAATTAATACGAATGTTAATTACACCCCTCTCTAATACGATGGGTGTCTCAGAATATTTTTCGTTTTTGTTTTACCCAAAAACACATGTAGCAAAGGGGGGGGTGGGGGGAGAATCTGTGAAAAAACGCTTGGCCTCTGTACGTGTTCTATATGATATCGCCAGTTGCCTTGTATGCTTTCAAAGTGCTGAAAATTCATTTAAAGTAGTTTCAACCTCTACCAAAACATTGCGCCGGTCAATGTGCCGCCGCTGCTTTCGCTGCAAACGTTCTATGTGCCAGAATCTCAATTATCACACCGCTGATAAAAAATCCGATTGCTTGCAGATGGTATAGATTTTACTGGAAAAAATCATTATTTCGCGATGGAAAGTAAACTTTAAAATAATGTTTCTGAAGATGGCGAAAGTAGCAGGCATTCTAGAGGCTCGCAAAGATTGAAGCAATATAAAAATCGTGCTAATCGAGAAGAGTCGCTCAATGTGCCAGGTACAAAAAAGCGCTTACGACAATGATCAGGGTCCCTACCAGGCACGCTTTCCTAATTCAGATTTTACTACATATTGACGTGCAGAAAGTTTTTCTCCTACCGAACCTTCTCACAGTAGCAAGTAGATACTATAACAGAAATCAAAACTGTTACAATTTAGGCAATAATATGTCCAATTTAAGCAATGCGTTCTTCTGTATGAAAAATGAATACAGAATAACGTGGTATAGCAACTAGATCTGTAAACTACAACGGGCGAACCAGTCACCATAAGAAGTTTTAACGATATTAGATCTTGAGCGTAGAAGAGGGTAGTAGAGAGCGGGCCGAGACTCGCGCCCTTACTTCCAGTGGCAACCAGATTACTCCGGTCTCCCGACTGGTTACAGGTTCGAGGTCGCTTGTGCTGTCCTCTCACCAAATCTATCGCGGACCACGGCATCCTTTGCCCGGCTGTTCACCCGGTATTGGGTAACCAATTGGTCGTTTCAAGAGCACTTGCTGTAAGGTTAAGAACTACCCCCGCTCTATAGGCGACAATACTGTTTCCAGACTCCTACGGCTGTCGGTCGGAATGCACACGCCGTCGATGCCGCACGGTGCGCAAACCGTCCAGGAGCGCCCGAAGGTTGGCTCTTAGGGGAAACTGGCCCGCGGGCCAGAGTCCTACACGGGCACGAATTTCTGCTTGAAAGCCGCCGGATGGGTATTGACCCGTGAGTTTGATCGACCCTAAACACATGGGTCTTAGTGGCCTAACTGAAACAGAGCTCCCGAAACGTGCTATGGCAGTAACGATGTAGGATCATGCATTCAATATGTTCTGTATTGAGTTTTGACAGCAAAAAACTAGTAAACTCAAACTAAAACTAGTAAAATCAACCGGGAGGCCAGAACAAAAATCTAACTTATGTATTTCTCATGCTGTTTTTTAGTACAATCTGACCACTTTAACGAGATTACACAGAAGTTTTTGATAATTGGACAAAGTTGTAAAATATAATTTTTTTTTAATTATAAAAATCTAAAGAGGGTAAGCAAATGTTACAGCTCTCAAGATTTCACACACATTTGTCAGGCCAGTTACTGGTGAACTATTCGGCATCGTAAAGAAGCAGATCCCTAACTTTCTTGAAAAGAGCATTTGATAAGGTCTTAAATATAAATAGCCCCGAATATATCAACTATAAACATATTTCCAGTAAGGTTAAGGTGTGGAAACCTGTTAAAGTTCTTAAGAGAGGATCAACAAAAGCCGCCATTGCAAGAATCGACATGTCCCTTCTAGACAAACTGTCTCTTTCTGAAGGATAAAGACTTTGAGGCGAAGCAAGACTTTCATCAGACTAAGTCAAAGAATATTATCGTAACTTAATGAAAATTCCCTGAAACGGTCCAACTCTACAAATTATTGTCCTTAAAATCGTTGCAAGTACCATGGCTTTTAAAGCTTTTCCCTTGTGAACGAAACGCCGAACGGCCAAATCGCTAGAATAGGTCAAAAATATTTAATTTGCCTTACCCGGAAACGATATTTACCAGTCATGGGTTCACCGTAGCGTATTCCTTGAAAGCTGGCATAAGGTTGATTCAGCTCAGTAATTTGGTAAGTCCCAATAATAATGCCATATTTCGTCTCGACGACTGGACCATCGTTTCCAAAAATTACTAAAAATAATTTTAAGA